>VBVR01003135.1:0-18904 GCA_011638315.1 Tetramorium parvispinum | reverse complement strand
GGGAAATATTGGCCAATGCACTTCCAACATAACCAATATTGAGCCAATGTTAGCCAATGTATAGCCAATATATTGTGCTACTAGGGTTATGACAAAAGCATATACGCTGAAAAATATAAAATATATTAATATCTGCAAATCGCGTAATACAGAAGATTAGTCTCGTCACGTGACGTCACGTCGATTTTTCGCCAAGTTACAGCGTCTCGAAAATTCGGCGCGCGTGTGTCATTCGCGAAGAAATGCCACGCATACTTTTTGCGTGTAATTTGACAGGTGCGCTAACGCGCTAACTAAAAAGACCGGTACGAGAACATGTGTAACACGCGTGTTTTGAAACACGAGACGTCGCCGTCGCCGCCGTCGCCGCCGTCGCCGCCGTTGAGAGAAACGCACGTGCGCGTTGGCCGACTCTGCCACTGATTGTCGAGATGACGCGCCGATAAAAAGATCGCCGGTATTTTCGCGTAGAGAACTCGCAGCGGGACAATCTTGGTCTCGTTCAAAAGCTGAGACTCCATCGTTTCCAACGAGTGCAGGATTACCTCTCTTGAATAACTAGTTTGCGAATGATAACATTAATTCTTTAATTGCGCGAAGAAAGTTATAAAGAATATATGATGGAAATACTGATGTATTTTGATGAAAATAAAACGACGTGAAAAAAAATAATCAATCCTCGAATGAAGTTTAATGTAGATGTAATTTTTATATTTATAGCACAATTGCTCGATATTATTTTCGATTTATAAGACAACTTATGAGCTTACACTAAAAAAATATAATGAAAATCAATTATATTCGTTATATTACATTTATAATATATTGATTGATTAATTTATTTACGAATTATATTACCGTGAAATTAAGTACAACATCAGAGAAAGAATATTAATAAAAAGATTAGATGTGAACAACTCTTCAATTATTTTTATTGTCGTCTGCGATTCGAGATTCGCCATCAAGTGCAATACGTCTATATTAAATTTATTTTTAAAAGTATTAGGAAGAGTAAAATATGGAGAAAGTTGCTCTGCAGTACATAATGAAACAAGAGGTGGATAGTGGAAACTTATCGAAAAGAAAGATGACATTCGAAAGGAATCAGGCAATTTTGTTCTTCTTTTTTTTTTCTTCAAAAAGGGAATTAACAACTTGCAACTGTTTCACATATTTAAGGGGTTTTTATTTCGGAATTGCATCCATCTTTGAAATATATAATTAATATCTCGCAACGGACGCGTTGACCCTGCAGCAAATGCGACGGGAAGAAAGAAGGAATCTTCGCCGAACGCGAAAAAATCACCGACACACATTTTCATTTCTCCCTTTCTTTTTTTTTTCTCCCCGGCTGACGCCGTGCCGAAACTAAGAACTAAGAGAAGATGAGAGAACATGATTTTTCTTTTGGTATCACTCACTTTCTCGACGTGTTTATCCTAGCGGGATAATCGCCACTACATTCCGCTTCCTCTTTCGCTCCGTTTCTCTCGCTCCCTCCTTCCTCTTCCATTATCTCCCTTCTTTTTTTTTCGTAAACTTAAATTATATACAGTTAAGAGTGTTTCACGTATTTGACTTTTAGAGAATCAGCACTCTGTGTGTTTATGAAATGCCAATTTCCGGTCAATTTAGATCAATTTAGATGTTTGAAGCTAAAGCCACGCTTGAATTGTCGAATCTAGCGATTAAAAAAAAAAAAACTATTGTGATACCTTCATATTTTTGAAATCTACTTCTAATAATGTAATTCATAATTAGTTTCGTACAAATAGCGAATTCCTTCCAATTTACTGGCTTTTCCAAATTTCAAGTGAAAGCTTATTTTCAGAACTTACTGCAAGGATTATTTTAAATTATTATGCTCGTGTAATAATATCGGAGTAATATATTACAGTATAGAATTTTTCCAACCGCGCCTTTTTTTAGATTTAATATTGCAGGACACGATAAACTTCTCTCTGGCATTCTCTTTCTCTTTCCCTCTCTATCTCTCTCTCTCTTTCTCTCTCTATTTTTTTTCACGCACACGCACACAAACACGCATACACATATACGCACGCGCAATCGTTTTCCATCGACTTTCGCACTTCGCCCAGTACGCGAAATCGCCTCTGACCATCACGCGAAATCTTGTGTTTTTTTTTCCCCGCCGATCGACTTCGGAAACCGATTAGACAATGCATTAAATCGTGCTATCCTATTGTTAATCGCAGAGAAATTTTGCGCAGATTTTCCGGACGATCCTCTCGCAAAATAATGTGCTCGTTGGTCAGCGGCCGGAGAAAATTCGCGTAACGAATTCGCTTCGTATTCGTGGAGGACCGTTATAAGGCACTTTTACCTGCACTACGAAATTGTATATCGTTAGATGAACATGACGCGTGTACGCTAAGAGCACCTGCGCGCTAATAAATATCAGTACTTTCCGAAACCTCGCTATTTACTACTACGCTAAACGCAAAAGTGCGCGCGACTGGGGCGCACAAGCTCCGAGACGAGAATTCGCTAAAAGGCATTTAGGAGTGCAAGGGCACTTGCTCGAATTTATTTATTCGCTAAATTGCGCGTTATTATCTTTCCTCGCAAACACTTGTAAAACATTTTTTTTTTTTCCTACGTCGTTTGAGCGCGATTGGATTTGCGGGGGAGGCTCGTCCGGGAAAACGTCTCTTCAGTCTAGAATCGTGATCTCCGAAGTCGACGTGCGATCGCGCGATCGCAATCTCGGTTGATATTTGCGCGGCATTCCTCGTGGTGGGAAGTCTAAGTCTCGTTCCGCCGGAACGCGGACGCAATCGCACACACAGGTCGCATCTTCTCGAAGCTCGATACCACAAAAATCCTTCCCTTCTCGCGGAAGTCAGTGCAATTATAGAGTGTCAATCGCGTCGTGTGTATTTTCCGCGGGCGTCGCACGCATCCAGAGCGGCGACCATCGCACCTTCCAAGTTAGCGGATAATTACTGGAAGAGAGAGATAAAAAAGACGTTTTTTTCCGTGTTTTTTCCTTTTTCTTTAAGTTAATTAATTAATTAGTTAGTTGGTTAAACTACTCGAATACTGAGATTAGTGACTTTTCGTTTATTATTCTTGCGCAAGTAACACGTAAGCGATCTATATAAAGTCAGGAACGATAATACGAGAGGAATTATGAATTTGATTTTCTTCCCTTTTCTCCTTCTTTTCCGTTTTTTTTTTCGCGTGATTAAATTTATGCACACTGGGTCGCGCGAAGGTGACGTATTGTCGCCCGTCGGATCGGTCGACGAGATCAGCGTCTCAAACAATCACAAAAGTGATTCAAAGCGTCGAATACCTCTCACTTCCTTTGGAGTTCGTTCTTAAATTAAGGAGGGTAGACTTTCGTCGGCTCAGCCTTGATGCCTGCGCTCCGTTATCCTTATGCGTATTATTATTAATATTACCTTTTGTGTGTCATTAAAGTATTATTAATATGAATATTATCAATATCTTCAGTATTGTATTATCGATACTCTATTATGATTATTATTATCATTATTAGCATTATTATTAATATATTATTGTTCTTCTTATTATTATTTTTGTTATGCATTAACTGTTAATTATTAATAAGTATTATTATTATTAGTACTGTTATTGTTGTTGCTGTTGTTATTTTGTTATTATTGGTAATATTTGTAGTAATATTATATATTACCATTATAATCATTAATAGTATTAATATTATTGTAATTATTATTATTATCATTGTTGTTGCCGTTATTTATTATTAATATTACCACCATCATTATTATTAATATTATTATTACTGTTATTACTAATATTATTGTTGTCATTATTTTTTTTTATCATTAGTATCATTATTTTTGTCATCACCATCATTATCTTTTTTTTTTTTCACTTTTTATACATTACGATCGGTACAATGGTCGTAAACGCACTCCTTGAGCTTGTTAAAGGCTTTTTCTTCTTTATCGAGACTTGTACGTACTTGTAGCTTTTTTTTTCCTTCAAAAGGAATTAAGTAGAAAAAAGAAGTAGTAGTAGTATAATATAGTAGAAGATGAAGAAGTAGAGGAATTCGAAGAAATGTTCCTTAACAGTGCTAGAAATACGTTTGCTTAAAGTCATTCGTAAACTGTACCATGGACGCAAGTGTTCTTCTTTCTTTTAGCTGAACGGCGGAATGTCTCTAGTCGTATTTCTAATTTTCCCTCTCAACACACATACACACACGCACATATACATTCTTCCTTTGCTAATCCTTTCTCGCACGTGCACACTCCATTACCCACGCTCCAGCAATTTGACGAAAAAAAAAAAAAAAGATCAGTCGAAGTCGCATCGAGAAAACTTTCGAGCCCTTTCGCAGGCGGATTACACTCTCTCGCATCTTTCGCTTCCTCACCACGAATCTTTCTAACCCGTTAATCACACCGTTTTTCGCCCCCCATCGCAATTCACTTTACATCGCCGATCGAACAAATACAATAATATCGCGCTGCTCACACCCGTCGCTTTTTCACACCACATTCGCCGTTGTTGTTCCTCCGCTGTTTCATTATCGTTACTTAAGCTTTATCGTTACTTTGATAGTAATTTAGTAATAGTACGACGATACCTTAATAAGGCCCAGTAAGGCTGCGTGGGTCGAACGTGACATTCCCACGAAAAAAATTTCATTTATATCTTTAAGTTTTTTTTGTCTTATCGCGCGCGTCGCTTTGGAACAATAAATCACGCGAACGTATCTCGTCTGCGAGACGCGTTCAATGAACTGCTTTGAAAAAAAAAAAAAGAATGTATTGCCGCCACTCGAAAATTGTCGTCCCGTGTTCAAGGCATCTTTCTCTCCCTCGTTTATTGTCGCGTTATTGTTTTTTCCGCAATTACGTCAGGCATATCCTCTGTTTCTTTTTTTTCCATAATTTCTAGTTTTCGTATCGTTTGCTTATTTTTGACGAATCTTACCGTTAAAAACGTAGCTCGCAGTTAAATGTATTTTCGGTATACACATTTCAACGGACTTTTGCGAGTGTTCGTTACATCAGCGGTAATACAAATGGCAACATTTCGTTTTTCATTCGGATTAAGGAAAACTGCAAAAACCGTTCTTATCGTTACGGTACGAGATATCAGGAGTACGAGTGTACGTGTGTGCGGCCTCTCTTTTCAATGGCGCGTACCGAATACTGTCGTATAGTTTTGCGTTTTGCGGATTGTCGATTGATCGAATGCGGATTGCGGATGATCGAATTGTCGGTGGTTGTGTCTGTAAAAATCGTCGAAATATACGCACGCTCGCAACACCCCGTACCAATCGTATAGTTTTTGGGACCAACCTTACGCTTAACAATATAATTAATAATAATAAATTTTCTTTCGCGTCTCTTTTGAACTTTGGGTTACTTTTCATTTCCGCCCGTCTCGTTTCCAACCCCCTCCCCCCTCCGACCCCCGGCACACTGGATTTACATGTACTTACGCGTATATAGGTGTGTCGGTGTATATGGCTGCGTATGCGTGCGTGCGTACGTGTGTATTATATATTTATAATATATAATATATATATATGTATATTTTTAGACTTTTAAATAGCATTTTTATTACTTTTTAAACCGTTACTTTCGATACTTTCATAAGTTTTGCATAAAAAACAAGGCAATTAGAGAGATTGAGATTTTTTCTCATCTTTATACTTAATGCGCGCGCGCTTCCGTACGCGAATATTTCTATACTTCGGTTGAATCACGTCGTGTGTATGTATGCGTTCGAGAATGTATATATATATATATTTATATATTTATATAATATATACATCTTATATATATATATATATGTATATATATGTATAATCGTAAAAGTCACGTCTTTTACTTTCAATCGTTTTAATTCTCTCATTTTCGCGCTCACTCTTTCTCTCATTCTCATCACGCAACTAATAAAGAAAGACTAAGCTCTTGGGTAAGAATACCGACTCTGAATAACTCTTCTCGCGTATCTCTTCCTTGCCTTTTACGATCGCGTACAAATAAACCGGAGAGATATAGATAAATATATTATATGCGTATTGTAAACGACGCTTTGAAACCGAGACGCCGAGATGTCTCTTTTCTTCTCTTTGTCTTTTTTTTTTTACAAATTACCAACCGGTAAGGTCTAATCTACGTACTCGACCGTTCTATATTTTGTATATATATAGAAAGGCCAATTTCTTTATATTTTGTCACCACGCGCTCGGATCGCGCTCGGAAAACGCAATCGCATCGATGTGGCATGTAATCTAGCAAAATTACCTAGTTCTTTTGACTATCTTTGCATACCGTCTACCTGTCGGGCGATCGTCTTCGGGAAACCACCCTCGTACGGACTACCGTTCGAGTGTCGTTCGCACAGCGCTCGATCGATTTCCGGCTCACCGGTTTCCCGGTTTTTAGCGCGAGACGAGTCTCGCGAAATTCGGACGGTTTCTGGACCGATTTGTCGGACCGAGTCCGGGCTCGCGGTTTCGATTCCGCGATTGTTTCTCCTTCGCTTTCTCTCTCTTTTTTTTTTTACAAGGCAGAGCACGGCAGAGATTCTTCTCGTAACGTAACTCTTTCGTTTCTCTGTCGCGTTTTTAAGGGCAACCGCACTCGTCCACCACCATCTTCGGCAGGTCTCTCTTGATAATGTTCGAGTCCGGGCCGTAGTAGATGAGCGACATGGGCGAGAACTTGAGAGGCGCGCAGCACGGTTGCATACCGGCCAGCCGGTCCATCTTCCGGTATTCCTCGATCACGTGGGTGTAATAGTTGAGAAATGTGTCCGGCGTCCTGTGACCAGCCGCGCAATCTCCTCTACAGTAATTGGCGTAGTATCTGTCGAGAGAATCCGCGAATTAGCGTATCGATAACGACGTTTAGGTCTATAAAGTTGACACCTCAAAATGCGAATTTTTACAAAGTTGATGTGGCATTTGATTAGCCACAATCATTTGTTCACAATTATTTATGAACAAATGCGTGCGTTAAAATGTCTCGAAATGTATAGAATACTTTCTCTGGAAAATATATCGTTCGATAATTTATTATTATTGACATCAGGGCTGATATACTATTTGCATTGAAAGACAATAATTAAATATTCGAATATTTGGATACTCGATCACTGTTAGAAATATGCGGGAGTGATCATGTAGGAATTATTTTATTTTATGCCGTTCGGTTTACTTACCCCTGAGGAGCAATAATCCAATCGTCCCACCCAAGCTGAGAGAAGCTGACGTAGAACCTCTGCTTACAGCACTGACCCTTTATCGCGCCACTGCACTCGATCGCTCGTCTCCTGACGCGCTTCGCGGCCGCTGGATCGGTACGCACGACTAGAAACGGTCTGTCCGGATCGTGATCGCCTGAAAGAAAATATTTTAATTATAGATCGCTTCCCTATGAGACTAATGGGTCTGTTCTGTAAAAATGCTTCGTAACGTTATCTCTATAAGCTGTATAAGATCTACGTAGCGTACATTGATCTGCAATTCGGAAGATCAGACAGAGACGTTATACAAAAATTACAGAAATTAATTATTAAAATTGCATTCTCGTTTTAATTTTATATTTTTCAAAGTTATAGAGCGAAAATCCTACAAAATAGATTCATAAAGTAATGATTGTGTGATAAATAATCGTGTATTATTTGATCGATTACGTCGGACCAGTGATATCTTTTGACGACGCGATCGATCAGATCGATCTAAATGCTTGAATCCTCTCGAACAAAATAAATATCGATCTTGTAATTATCTAATCAAAAGCTAACTTAAATCAGAATTTTTATTTTCTTATGCTTCTCAAATACTTGAAACGCATCAAGTGTCTCCGTTAACTCGTGAATATCATCTTGCAAATATAGAAATCGTTTAAGAAGAGAGTATCCCACATGTTGTCATATAATAAAAATTATTTATTTATTAGTAAAATATAAAAGCAGTAATATAATAAAGATAATTAGAAAAAAAATTTGTACGCTAATTTGTTCAAAACGATATTTACAAGAATTTTCCAATTAATGTGTAAATTAATTAAATCAGGTTGACAAATGTTTTTCTGTAAAAAAGATAGTAAACATTTTAAGAGTTTTACGAATCGAAAAAATATTATACAGTATTCATATAACTTATAAATAGAAAAATATAAATTTCCTCAAATTTTTTATTGACAAAATTCAAAATATATATAAAAATTACGCGAGTTAGTATAAAAATAAGCGGTCGTAATTTGTCGACTTTTGAACGAATGAATCTATCGCGAATATTTGCCATATTTTTCGAGTGTGTCCATCTTTCTTCCTGAATTACCTTTTGGATTTAGGGACGACTCGATCACGTGCGGCGAATGCCCATCGAAGGTCGATACGTGGACGTGCGAGCCGCATCCGCTGCAGTCGACGAGCAGCGTCAGTTTATCTTTCGAGTAGTTCGTCGTGTACCATCTGCTAACGATTTTCGTCACATCGAATTTCTGCCAGCCGAGCTGGCCGATGTTCACCACAAGAGATGTCACCATCTCTAGGTGTTGCCCGAGTTCCTGCAGATTGAATCACTCACTTCAGATAATGGAAACTTTGTTCTTAATAATAAATAATTCACACTAGTTATAGGTAAAGACAATATAGAACAATCAATGGCCAAAGTACGAGCAATAAAGGATGTTATTGTCAAATTAATCTTATTATTAATAGTTTATTGTCCAACGGTAGAAACAACCGTGCAGACATTGTCGAACTTATTTTAATATAATATAATAATTTTATAAGGTTATTAATGATATTTTTGTTTGTTCTAAGAGAAAAATTGAATTAATACTTTTTCCAAAATAATTGAGAAAATTATGACGAATTTGTTAATAAACAAATAAATAAACTTTTCGATTTTTTATCGAATTATTAGTGACGGTTAATTAAAGTTAAAATTGAAGAATTAAAAAAGTGTGATACTAAATCTCTATTATTAAAAATTTGCATGATTTGCATAATGAAAAAAGTAGAAGTAAGATGTAATCTAATCTAAGGAGAATAAGAAAAATAAAAATAAAAAGTAAATCCACATATGTTTGATATGAGATGGAGCAGATTGACGAAAATTAAAGCTTATTTTTTATTTATATTATTTAAAAAAGAAGATCTTTATAAAATTATCAATTAGATTACCTTCCCTCGGAGATGCGTCGTGTTACCGCAGTGCACTCTAAATACCCAGAGAGTGATATTTCTTTGGTTTATCTGACTGTGACGATGATGCTGATAGTGATGGGCATGCTTGAGCTCAACTCTCGCCCATAGAGTGGCCCTCTTGATTCTCAAAGGTTCCAATGCCGGTTCGCCGCTCGACATTGGAAATTCCAGCAACGGCTGGCCGTTCAACGTGTGCCCTGCAACAGAATATAAATATTTTAATTTAGGAAGATTAGGTACAAGAGTCAGCGAATTTAAACGTTCGATTTAAATTATCGTAATTTATTAGAATAGGATTCTTTAATATTCTAATTTGGGATATGGCTTATATAAAAAATCTTCTCCACTTTGAGATAAATTTTGGTGAAAATATTGAAAATACCATTCATATCTCTGATAAATTCGTGAATATTCTTGTTTAAATCAATTTTAACAACATGAATTGTAGAAAGACGGCAGTTAAAATTTATGAAAAAAAAAAGAATTTTGAAAGCAGTGGTTATGTGCACCATGTGCAACGCAATGTGTGCAATTGCTAATTTCCGGCGTGTTCACGATAAAAATGTCGCGTCCGCATGGATAGATTTTTCCAGACTTCGTTTTTTTCCCTCTTCCCCTTTTGCCATGTACTAGAAATTACGCGCCGGACTTCATTCATATACAGGGTGTCTTACAACCTTCAATCTAAAATGTAATGACGGATTTTCTATTGGTAACTTCTTGAAGAAAAAGTTTCTCTCGGAGCATCTAAGTAGTGCATTTTTCAAATATTTTATATTAAATATCTTAATAATCAAAAAACCTGAACTGAAATTTTATGATATTAGAGTTTCAGATTTTATTGTTCAATTATATATTATTATTCCATCAAATATTGTTAATGCCCTGTTGTTTAATTCGAAAGCTGGTTATATGAAAAGTCAAAGAACGGCCGATTTTCAATCGCTTGTGATATAAAAGAAAACCTAATGTGCCTTGATGTTTCAATTAAAAGAAAGTCTGCTCCTAAATTGATCCTCGAAGAATCTAATCATTGTAATTAAGCTCCGCGCTTCCCACAGCCACCCTTTATGTACGCGCATGCACACACTCACACACACACACACACACACACACATACACACATAAACACACAAACGCGCGGCACATATACACGTGCTGCGTTCAACGCTCGAAAGCACCGCTCCTCATCTCTCTTCCTCGTGGGGGTGTACGTGTGTACACCTGCTTACGTCTGTGTGGCGCGCGTAGAGTGAAAGAGGGCGGCTTCATCCTTTAACGGTTTGGTGAGTCACGGACCGGGGTGGGTCGGGGTAGGGATAAGCACAGGGTGTCTGCCGCCCGTCTGCCTTCTGCCTTTCACCGCGCACCCCTTCACCGTAACCCTCTATCGCCACCGCCACCGCCACCACCGCCGCCATCACCCACCCGTACCCTCGTCTCCGCAGTCAACTAGCCGTGTCGCTGCGCGCGCTACGACGGCCGATATACACACGATTTATATCGCCGCATGTCGTCTTTGCGATTGTAATGACTTACAATGACCGGTAACGCCATGCGAAAATTCGCGGCGTCCTGTATGATAATTCGCGATCATTTTACGACGCATGATAACTGTTCGCGATAAGGCCTCGCGAAGACTCAGTTGCGAGGATAATTCCCCGCTTAGGATATATTATATTAGTATTATATAGTGTTAGTATACTTTGATGAATTTCTTCAATCTTCTAACTTTAGAATATTTTAATTAAAATAATATCTATTTATTATATATATATATATATTAGAAATTTTTTTGAATTATGGTTTATTGCAAAGGCATAAAATTGCAAGAATAGATCTAAAAGTTAAATTGAATCAAAAGGAAACAAGATAATAGTAAAAATTAAACAGACTTGTAAGAGAATCTGATTTCATCGTGATAATTTTAGGGATGGCAAATTAGGATATTATTTAAAAAGGCGAAAAAATATGAATAAAAAGTTATAATAACGCAGACGATTCTAGGGAAAAAGATAAGGAAGGTTTCAATCGATTTTGCGAAATTCAGGGAGAGCACAATGGAATAATTTCGTAACGCGCTCGTCCTTCGCGAGGGCACCACGCCCGAACATATTCGACTCGATTTTCCTTCCTTTAGGAGATGGAATCGAGAGCAAACTAGATCAATATAGTTTTTTCATGATAAAACTGTCGGATATGCAGGCTAATTAAATTTCAAGAATATTCAAAGAGAGATTTAAATTAAATGAAATTAAATTAAGCAATTAAATTTGTTTAATTTAATTTAATTTATATATTCATTAATTTTAATATTCTATAAACATTCTGTTCCTATCGAAAACATTATCGCAGATACAAACATCTAATCTTCATTTATAATATATCTGTATTTCGAGAATTATTATAAAGGCCTTTGCACAACAGTGATACATAATTTAATATCTGTTAACGTTTCGCATTATGAATTAAACGTGTCCAACTGAGGGGCAGGGTAACGTTTTTTTGTCTCGTGATTTAGCGAGAGGAGATTGAGGCGGATATGCGGATATAGAGGAAAAAGCGCGATATAAAACGCGGCTCCAGAATGCTCCACGTCCTTGGCACATGATCGACAACAAGAGTAATACGGATTTTTAGTAGCGGAATACTTGTAGTACGATCGCTCACAAGACGCCGAAATTACGCGTTGGCTTCCCAAACTGGCGTCCCTCCTTAGCGCACAGGGTGTCCCGAAAGTCGCTCATTTTTCTCCGATTGTATCCGGACTGCGAGAGTATAACGCTTTGCATGAGGATTAAGCTGAAAAGGAAATTATCGTCGTGAGTTTCATGAGGACTGAGCTGTTTTGCCATCTCTGTATCGCTAGCTTTCGCACAAAATTACAATCGCGAGCATGAGAATTCATTTATCGTTCTCCATATTTCTTCCTCTACATCTTGCTCCTGTCTGCAAACGATCAATTGTCGTATACATTTAAGTCACAAAAACTTAATATCTGCGTTACTTCGGGCAGAAGCCAAAATCGCCACGTTTTGTTGGTTGAAATGAAACGCTGGGAATTTTCGGCGGGGCGCTTACAGCACACGGTCACTTATTCTTCGAGATTCGACATCTCGATGTGATTTATTCTGTCTCGACTTTTCGCTCTGCATAAAGAATCTCGTATCTTTGATCTTCTACACGATCTTCCACTGGGCTCTCTTTTTGGGCCCCCTCCCCTCTCTCTCTATATATATATATATATATCTTTGTCTCCCCCTTTTCCTCCCTATCTCTATTTTCCTCTCTCCCTCTCTCATTCTGGGTCGCGTGTTCTACATTTTCGTAGTTCGATTTTCTAACGGCCTCGCTCGAGTTTCGAGTGCGTCGTCTGTCGCACATTTCGAGGTCGGTACATCGGGTGGTACTTTTGCCCCCCCGTGCGCCGCAATGCGACACCACCACGGGAATCTGCGCCCGATTTTCTCTTCTCTCATCGCACAGAGACAACGAGACTTTTTTCTCCTGCGATGAATTTCATTCTGAATAAAATTCACACGAGAGGTCAATAATCGCGTGGCATTTTTTGTAAGCGTGTAATGTCGAAGCAGAAGTATCACGTTTCAATAATCGACATTTTCCCCAATACATTAGTGGTTTATTTGTGTACGTTTATCTCGTAATTTCTAGCAGAATTTTCATAAACGATTGTATCTCGATCTAGATTCTAATTGATTAATTTTCACCGTAATTATCATTTTAGAAAAATAAAATGAATTTCATGTCGATTTTGTCGAAGGTGCCAGAATTCTGCTATAAATGTAAAAGATGGTACCACTCGATCCATGTCGATTAAATCAAATACAATGGATAGTAACGGCGAGTAAGTGCTATCGAGCGAATCAACCTATTAGCATGGCCAAGGTTCGAGTGTTATAGGCCTTACACCGTGTCTATCGCGTCCTCGATGAGCAAAATTTTCCGAGAAACGCTCTGAGAATAATCTCGCAATAAAAAGGATATACGCAGGAAATAGAATGGAATTTGAAGATGCAAAAGAAACATCGAGACTACAAAATGATCTCTCTAAAACACCGCAGGATTGCGGCAGTAAACTGCACGATGTAGATTTAATCGATCATTCCGACAACAAAATAGGTCCATAATTTTCCAGGACCCAGGGTGGTTAATGGGGTGTGTTGTAAACGTGTGAATCTACAGCGTGTGCGAAAACAACGTAGCTCCGTGGTGCGTCGCGACGCGGACGTTATTACAATTCAGAAGCAATGACGCTTCTGCGAGATAACGCGATCTCTTTAGCGGGTCGTTATTGTTTTCGAAATCGTTAGACTCTCAAATAATCAGAACTAGCTGGCTGTGCTGGAATCGTGCGAGTGCCTCGTGCGTCTCACTTGGCTTCGACAATGATTGGCAAGCTCTTCGTGACCTTGCGTCAGATATCTGCCGCGAGATAACTCGTGTCGTCCTACTTTTGAAATTTTCCCGGCGGCACTTTCTTCCGAAACCGTCGTTTAAGAAACCCCCCCGGGTTCCACGTTCTCTCTAATCTAATAGAAAGCCTTTTCATTGGAGGTAGTGTGTACGGGCGACTTGTGTGGGAAAAAAAAGGTCAGGGCTTTTCCGAGTTTAGACCTTAGATATACGGCTCGAGATTCGTAGGTCCTAGATTCGTCCTGGAGACGCTGATATATCGTCCCGACGTCCTTCCGCGCGCGTCCCCTACTCCCAGAAGCGCACACAAAGAGACAATCCAAAACCACCCCTGCTATTTGAGAAATATGTTTTTTATGGAAATTAAGTATGATCGATTAGGGAAAGCGAAGAAAGAAATATAAATTTTGAGATGTGTACATGGAAAGCGAGAAAGACACAAATCATTAAAAGGAAACTTTTCTCTCACTATGATTATTTTTGTATAAATTCGAAGACGATTTTTCCTTAGTGGAAATATCGAGGGAATCGCTTATTATTCAATTGATAACATAATTCCCCGTGACTAAATTATAAGTTGTCGAAAGAAAAAAGAAGTTTTACAGTTTAACGAATAATATTATTTAATACAATATGCAATATATAAGCTGTTTGACGAATATTATATTTAATAATATTCGCCAAACAGCCTGTATATTTCATATTGTCTTAAATATTAAATAATATTATTGGATCCGAAATGGAAAAAAAGTTTTCGCCTCCCTGCCTATTTCATATTCCATCGGCCGCGACCGCGCGTAATCGGGGTTAGCGCGATCTCTCCCGGTGGCGGAGAATAAATTTCGCACACGCGCATGTCAGTAAGGCAAAGTAAGGTCTCTCTGTCGCCAAGTTGTCCATTTGAAACGCGCCACGATATAGGAAATCTAGAAAACGTCGCGAAGGATCGAGGATAGTCAGGGGGGACAGGGGTCGGGAAACGAGGATCGGGAGGTCGGGGGATGAGCGAAACGTTTGGGAAAAGAAAGCGACATTGCCGACGACATCGACCTGGCAGTACCTACCGAGTTAGTAGAATCATCCCGCCAAGTGTGTCCGCGAAAGAATGAGTTATCGCAATTAAATTGGGATCGGTTTTCAGCGATATTAGAGATCAAATTAGTTTGGTTTAGATTAGGGCTAAGATTAGATTTGATTTTGAGGCCAAAATGAAATTAAAAAATAGAGCCAAAGTATTTAAAAGACCGCTGTTTAGAAATCGATAATAAATACGCGATATCATTAGCAGATTTGAAAAAATTGACAGTCGAGAAATTAAAAATTAATGATGAAATGGGAGGAATCTATAAATGTGCTATGATAGCCACGTTCGACGAAAGATAGCATTATATTGGCACTTGGTCCTTCATAAAAAATTTTACGAAATGTTTAACTTATTTAGGCTCGACAATTTTTAATATGCTAATAAAAACGACGTACGTAATTGTGGAATTACGTACGGAATTACGGAATTAGGGGATCAATGAGAAATGTTTGACAGAAAATTACACAATGGCGAAATTGCTTTCACCATCGAAAGCATCCAATGACTTTCAAAGACGATTGTTCAGGTTCTATTTTGATGAAACGCGCGGCGATATCAAGGGCGGTTTGTTTCCGCCGTCGACACGCGTGTGGATCCCCGACGAAGCGTCGGAGACTATAATTCTTTCGCGGGAGAGAAATTGGGAGGAAAGGGCGGCAACGAAGACTATCCGAGGATCCGGTCGAATGTAAGCGGCAGCTTACATAGTTTGTCACTGACAACTCGCCGACGAACGAGATTTTGGTCCGTCCTTGGAGTCGGGACGGAGAGATCGTCGGAGATAGGATGAGCCTCGAGGGATAAACACGAAACTCCCGTTTCGAAGGCCGGGGAAATAGCGAGAGAAAGCAGCGATTTCTAGGACAATTCGCGGCCGTCTCGATGTATCGAGACGCGGAGACGAGAGGAGAGATCGCACATCCTGTCGTACGAATCGGCATCGTTGCGAGGATCGCGGCTGGATGAATAAATGAAGAAGCACCGCCGGGCAAGCCCTATACTCCGCCGTTTCCCAAACGAGTCGGTCCCGCAAAAACTGCTGAGGCGACTTGAAGCCAGACAGCAAAACGGAGACGACGGCGCGGTGGTCGGAGATAACGGCAAGGCTTCGAGAAGAATTTTCTTTCGCGTACTTTCATCATCCGGGTACCAGGAATCTTAGCAAGGACAAATGGTGTACCATGGTTCCCTGAGATAGTGGTTCCAAAAGTTCTAGTACACAACGTATCTCCCGCACTTTCTTTTATCTGCAGACTCTTGAGCCGATCTCGAATCGATTCTTGGCTTAAATTTCACAGCCTCGACAATCTCTGCATTGAAAAGGAATGAAAGTTTAGACGGATCTTTTTATTTAATAGCTGGTATTTAGGTCCTGCGTTTTAATTGTATGAATTAAAATGTTCAGATAAAATTGGAGAAAAGAAGCATGTAAAATAATTTCTGACAAATTATTATTTAACACTTAAAATTTTTATGTCAGAAATAATAGATGGAATTTGAAAGAAAATTTGGAAAAACGTTTTAATAGTTTGAGAAAAGAAGAGGATGATATTAATTATAGACAAATATGGACAAATAATGAGGAATCGAAATATATAATTTTCCATATAGCATTTTTAAAAAACACATTAAGGGTTCTCAAGATGAAATTTGTTCAATTTCTATTTATAATTTTTTTGCAAAGTGGACAAGAAATTATTTGACAAATGGACAAATGTGGGCAAATTGTAGACAATCAAATGCTGTTAATTTTGTAAAAATTCAATTCGGGGTTCTAGGCACACAGACCTAAAATTTAGAGAATACATCACCAAATCGAATTTAATTGTGAAGGGGTCGAAGAGCGAATCGGATAATCATTTCGGATAGTCTCGTATTTGAAAATGATCGCTCGATGAAACGGACACCGGATCGATCGCTGGAACGGAGGAAACGAATTCGCGTGGACCAGCAAAGTGCATTAGACTAGATCAGTGCGGTAGGAAGTGGAAGTTTGGCTCGAGGTAAGAGCGATACGCGGAAGGAGGGTGGAAGGGGGATTACAACTGTTACCGGGAACGAGAACGAACAAGACAAGGGGGACGGGGTTGTAACAGGAAGCGAGGAGATTGCGGCTTGAGATTGATGAAGAGACGAGGAGAATGCGATTTTTAAGCATCGCTTAAATCGGGGCGCGCTTAAGGGCGGGTATAATTCCGTGGGTCCGGGGAGTGAAGTCACGCGGAAACGGAAGGAAGTTCTCGCAGTTAGGGTGCCGCGTAGGAGAGTGATTATTAGGGCGGAAAGCCGGAAGTTCGTGAGGTTTCATGGTGAGTTCTCCTACTCTTTCAGGGCGGTACTCTTCAGACGCGCTCAAGTTAAGGCCTCGGACTTGGAGATAAGTTATCATGGCGATGTGCACGGTAAAATGTTACATTAACCGGCGACGTATGCGGAAACGGTTGCGTGCGCGTGATTACCGAGTCCAGTAATTATTGTCGAAAGCGGAGTATAGAAAGGGAAGTTCGATCGAACCCGTGATGTCCGCGTCGCCGCGGACGAAGAAAACGCGTGGTGTACACGACGTCGTCCGTCGATAAAACGTTTAAAATAATACCGCGTTCTCTCCGCGCACACACACATATACGCGCGCGTTACACGGATGAAGTGCATACATCCCAACACGCAAAGATCGTCCGGTATTATCACTAGATAAGAAGTCCAACGAGTAACCCCAGTACGAATCTAATTACAGCGCGACATGTCACTGACGTGTTCCAGACATAGTACCACGTATACAAGCGTGATACCCGACTCATATTGTGTAGGGCTGAGGCGATTGACCGTAATACGACCAGTCAAATAAGAGGGTCAGATATAGCCAGTTAGTAACCCTGATCCAGATCTATCGCCACGTGGTCGCTCGCAGCTACGACGTACCCGCTGTTTAAAGCACGTGTGACGTATATTCGCGCGATCGTGTACGCGATAATGCGATATCACCGAATCCCGCCGATTTGTCCCATCCCGCCTGCATCCCCCCCGGCCGAGCCCGCCGTCGATCGCCTCGATCGAGCGACGATCTCGCCGCGTGTCGTTTCCTCGGTTGAAGGAAAAATCGACGATGTATCCGACGTCGTCCGCTTTGGGTGTGGCTCAAGTTGGAATCGCGACCTATGCGACCGAGCTGTCTGATCTGCGCGTAGAGAAGGAGCGAGTAGAAGCGATCGAACAAGGTCAGACGTTCTCTAGTCGAACGAAATTACGCGATCATCGCGATTTTCTTTGTTACCTTGTACAATTTGTATATCTAAACGGAATAATGTGCTGTCAAAGAGAACTACGGTAAAAGTTCTTTTTTTTTTTTTTTAAATCATGCAGTGTTCGATAATTGGCTACTGCGCGCTCGCGAAGTATCACTGTAAACCGGACGATTTATTTGCAATTTAAGTTTTGGAGATCGGGAAACGTATACGGAGAATCGGCATACGCGGGAAAATGAGGGGGGGTGTTGGAATGGAACAATGAATTACGCTGCGCGTTTTACGCGAACGGGGTTGCGGGATTCTACACGGCAAGATACTACATTAGACGAACGTGCATCGGAGAAATTAAAGACAATGCCAAGAAAAAGATACGATGGTGGATAGTACGCGGGCAGAATGCGGAGGGACCACGGGGAGTAGAGAGAAAGAGAGAAAAAGATAAACTCGTAGATAAATAGAGAGGTCACGTAGGCAAAGGGAGAAAAAGCAGCGGAGGGCGGAAGAGTGTAGACGGAAGGGAAGTACACGGAGGACAGGAGGGAAGAAAGGGGAAGGCAAGGAAGGAAAGAAGAAACACGAGAGAGGGAAGACGCGAGACGATCGGGAAACAGACGAAGGGAACAGAGAGAGAGAGAAAGCGAGAGGAAGTAACCTACCCTTTTCTAGCTTGAAGCGGAGAGTGTACCAGGATGAGGAGAGTCAAGAGGGAATAAAGGGGGTGTAGGAGATATACGAAGAGCGGCGCCCAGCTGGAGCCACGTGCATCGATCTGACTACAGGCGCCAGCCGTCCTATCCGTCGGCTCGTTCGTCCATGAGTTCGACCCTGCCCCACTCCAACTCATCCCGAACCGTTTCATCCCATCCTGAACCGTCAAACTCCCAGTTCTAATACTCCCCATAAAGAGAGCGAGAGAGAGAGAGAGAGAGGGAGGGAGGGAGGG
>VBVR01003134.1:0-18909 GCA_011638315.1 Tetramorium parvispinum | reverse complement strand
GTTATATGAGTTCGCCAGTTACTTTGATTTATTTAAATTAAGATTGAGGACAATCTAGTCGTCAGATATGGCCGAACTGTAAGAAATTAAAGAACGCGCCTTTTAAGTAAGTTAATTTGAGAGCGTCACTCGCGATACACAGCGCCAGTGTGTCGCCTATTGGTCGTGCGTCTTCGTTCGTCGTCGTGCGTCGTCGGTGATTGTCGAAGAAGAGAGCTTGCCGAGAGCAGTTGTATGCAGGCAGACCCCGCAGGAGTGGTTGATCTGCACAGTCATTTGGGTTTAGCATACCTACGGATCTGAGCTCAATACACTGCAGACATACACAAACAGTTACTCAAAACACACAGACACATTCACATTTCCGATTTTCTACAAATATTCATTATCCACATTCATACACGATTTTCTTCTAATATACTTTATCCACATACATATACGATATTCGAAGCAACGCATAATCATGGCCGCATGGGACTGAGTTGTCCCCGTGCCAACTAATAGGAAGAAGAAGAAGTATGCAGGCAGAGATATGTGAGACGAGAAAATTAATAAAGATATATATTAAGGCGATGCTGGAGTGACGCTCGAACTTGATCGAGGTCGATAATACAGGCCGGAATTCTAAGCTATAATATTATAAATTGTCAAATTGGCTTTACAGAATACAAAATCCTTTTGCAGGATTAAAGTATGCGCGAAATGAACCACTTGAGTATCGACTTCATATCAAAAACGAAAGAAATTAAAAATTTTTGCTCTGTTTTATCAACTTTTCACACGCATGTCAGCATAAATTTTCGTATTGCGTTTGCGTCTTATTTAGCCATCAAAGTCTAATTTTATAAACTCGACAGTGTTTGTTTGCGTTATCTACGTGTCTGGGATATCTAAATTCGTGAGTACAAACTGCAGATCTTCTATATCAAGCAAATATTATTACGATGTGACAGCTTCAGACGCCATTTTCGACTAAGGAATGGTAAAAATATTGTAAATTAAAAAATTTTTTCCGTTTTCGACATATTTTCTGTACGCCAGACTGAATTTAATGCTTATGCTTTAATTCTGGAGAAGGATTTCCTAACCTTTAAAACCAATAAGAAATGATTGCGTTACAAAAATTATATACGTTTAATCGGTAAAACAGAAGGCTCCAACATCGCCTTAAGTATCGACTTCATATCAAAAACGAAAGAAATTAAAAATTTTTGCTCTGTTTTATCAACTTTTCACACGCCTGTCAGCATAAATTTTCATATAACGTTTACGTCTTATTTAGCCATCAAAGTCTAATTTTATGGAATACTGAAATTCGTGAGTTCGAACTGCAGATCTTCTATATCGAGCAAATATTATTACGACGTGACAGCTTCAGACGCCATTTTCGACTAAGAAATGATAAAAATATTGTAAATTAAAAATTTTTTCCGTTTTCGACATATTTTCTGTATTCCAGACTGAATTTAATGCTTATGCTTTAATTCTGGAGAAGGATTTCCTAATCTACAAAATCAATAAGAATTGATTTTATTTTACAAAAATTATATATGTTTAATCGGTAAAACAGGAGGCTCCAGCATCGCCTTAAAGTAATGCTGGATACCGACATTACAGTTCATTACTTTGTCAAGATAAATCTTCGAATTGATTTTACGGATTAAAAAATCCTTTGAATGGTATAAAATACGAACGAAAACAAATCCAGCTCTGCTCATTAAAGACCGAAAAAGGCGTAAAATTACATAATTATATGTCAACACACAGAACATTCACTCGTATAAAAGTTATACGAGATGAGCGGTATACATCGAGAGCACAACTGGACTCGGAAAGGAATAACGAACACTGTGGTAGCAATAAAAATACGAATAAGTCTTATTTTATAAAAAAGATAAAGGGGATCCTAAAATGTCCTGTTTCATCTTCAAAAATATAATAATTTTCGCCATAAATTGACACTTTTTGGCTTTATAGAATTAAAAATCCTTCTCCAGGATTAAAGTATATACGCAAACGGGGGGGACTAGACTATAATTCATGCTAAAAACAAAAAAGTATAAAAACATGTCTATTTACCTACAAAACATTAAGGTTGGAATTGTCAATTATAGCTTAAAATTCCGACCTACATTATCGACCTCGATCAAGTTCGAGCGTCGTACGCGTAATACTATCTAGTGACTTTGCCGACTGGTAATAATTTGTTTTGTCGATAATGAAATTTAAAAGATATAAATTAAAAATAAATTTAAAAAGAATATATAAAAATATTCCGAAAGATATTAGAGTATCTTGTATATTACATAAAAAATTAATATCTACATATACAGTCGTATCTTAAATGTTAATTAAATTGTATTACATTATAATAAATTTCTGAAATAAGTTGTTGAAAGTTACAATTAAATTTTTACAAATTTAAAATCTAAGTAAACACATAATATTTGTATTCATTTATTTCTATATTTTCAATATTTTCTAATAAATTTTTTTTATTTCGTAATTATCGTCAATCGTTAACTGAGATGTACAAAACTTACGACACATGATGTGTCCTGAACGATCTCTTATAAAATCTACCAGATGACTTTACTGTTTATTAAATGCTCAAACAAAGAAAAAAGCTAAACCTCGAGTTTCCATTTTTATATGCATATTGTTATTATTATAATTGTTAATTTTTAACCATTTTTAACTATTTATAATTAATCAAAACTATAATAAACATTAATTCACATAAGCTAATATATCATTTGTTAAATATTTTATTCTAATGTAAAATCAATATTTTTTAAATGACAAAATTATGGAAAAATTTATCGTTATAAAAAATTGTTGGTAAATGGATACATTTTTTTAACGTTTATAAATTAATAATCAGTATATAGTAGCTATTTTTGAAAGATAATATTATATCAAACTAAATCAAGTATATTTTAAATAGTTTAAATAAAATATATAATGTATAGGTACTTTATACCATCTATAATTCAAATCAAAGCTGTATTTTACAATCTTTTATCTTGTATAATACGGAAAACATTTGGCTAATTAAATATACATATACATAAAATAGAATACACATTATAGAATATACGATTATATAAAATTATATATGGAATCTATATCTATCCTCTTAATTCTGAGATAAATTATAAATTTTAATTGTTTAATATTTAAATCGAGATTTGTTATTAATTATATAAGCGTCTCATATTTTACATTTGCACGGAATGGACCATGGTCGTGTGAAATTCCAATGAAAGGGCGAAGATGAAGCGAAACCTAAAGGCAAAGTGGAATAAATCTGATCGTACCAAAAGGGTCAGGGGTTGTCAGCGTTACGATATAGGGTCTATCCTTATCTTCAAAATACAGGCAATGCTCCCCGCTCTCTCCCAGTAGATCCCACGTATACATTGTCCAAAGTCCAGAAGAGGAAAGTGAACAAGATACGCCATGATGAATCGGCCATGTTACCCTAGACCACTCTCGAAAGAGGGTTAATTCTGCTTGTGAACTGTTATTTTCGAGTCTAGTCACATATGCTTTTGCATCTCTTTGACGAAGGAAAAGTCACAATAAACGTAAATTTTTAAGTATAATAAAATGTTAAAAAAATATAATTTCTTGTTTAATTTTACCACAAAATATTGCAAAATCTGAGATAACGTCAAAGCTATTTAAATGATCTTCGAGTTCTCCATTCCTTTCGTTTCTTTTTAAATTAATTTTGATATGCACAATAAGCATTTTACTAAAAAAATTAATTAAATAATCTATATCGAACTTGTAAGTGAGACTCAAATTAAAATTTGAGAGAAAACTGATAATAAATTTTTATTATAAAACTTCGATGTCGACACATTTCTTTTAAGGTAATTTATGTCTTAATGTCAGTTACAAAAGTTTTTGTAAAAGTTAAAAGAGAAAAAGAGAAAGATAGAGAGAAAAGGATTTGCAAGATTTATTTGTACATACGTAGTTGTAATTTTATTACCAACGATCTCAGCGTGGGAAGATGACAAATCATCTTATCAGTAGCCACGAACGTGACAACTCGGTATGGTAACCGATTCTGAACATATGTATCTCTTATATTCTCAAGTCATGCTTTAGAGTATCAGTTATGACCACAACCGACGGATTCTATATTTGTCCGAACTGCACGCCATGTACAGAGTGTTCCAAAAGTAATTTTTAGTCTATTGCTACGAGATTAATCGTATTTTCTCCAGATAATCTATTACTTTCGCAATTTAGATCATAAGATTTATATTTTATTGGAAAATCCAATTGTGACGGTATTCAAAGCAAAACTGACTTTCTCACTTTCCTTCTTCGTTAAATCCGTTGTATTAGTATTTAATGCCTCACACATACGTGTGTAATAACAAAACTTGAATTTTTATCACATTTCTAGATCGAACTCGTTCCTACATTCTTCTCAGGTCGGTCACCAGGTACAATTAACAAATCCTATCGTCTGGCCGGCTTCTGTTGTCCTTAGTGTGAACTTTACAAGACTTATATAATGCATGCGTAAGAAGAATGGACCACCCATGTAGAGAGGTCTCTCTCGACTCGGCCTCGAGTGCACTTCGGGATTGCGCGCGCGGACGAAGCACTCCATCAGAAGAAGTAGTCGACCGGACAGCATACCGGGTAGAAAATGACACCAGTCTCGAGATGCACGTTTCATATCAGTCAAATCGAACTCTCGAACCGCATTTTCTCTTTTCGCATTTTCGCAAAATTAGAAAACGACCAATACTATGCAATAATACATAGATTTTATTACGAGCGCAACATGCTGATTTCAGTTTGCTTTGGTAAAGATTACATTTGTAATATGTGATAAAATAATAATAAACATGCGTAACAAAATTATTTGGGAGTACATAATCCTTTTAAAGATATATAAAATTTATACATGTGAATTGAAAATAGTTTTCTTATGTCTGTCTAATAGTTAAATTGCGTAAACTTTTCTATTTATGTGTATGCATTCTTAATATTAATTTGTCATAATTCTTAGAGAAGCTTTTACATATATCTTGAAAACTTTCAATATTGAAATGTATAGTTTCCTTCTCTGTTTAAAATCTAGTATATTTAAGGTTTCGATATCATCATAGATGATAATTATGAATTCTGTTTATCTACATGTACAAGTAACTGCTATGATATTCTACATAGGAATAAAAATTTTACTACTTCAAAAAAGGTATTTTCGCCAAAGAGCAGAAACTCTTTCTGGATCTTACATTTGCGAATATAGAAAATCTTACCATTCTCTATACACGATTTTCGAAACACATTGTATAACGCAAACCCATAGAAAGCACACCTGAATAACGAGACGCGTTGCTGTTCCCTCGAGAAGAGCGGCAGAGGTCGAAGATTTCAGGTCACTACGTCTCGAGAACATAATGCATCGCAGCGAGGGAAAGAGTTGTGTAAACGAACTTTCATGAACTTCCGAAAGTCGTCGCTTTTTCACATCTTCCCTGTCGTTGCCATCCTCGGCACGATCCTTTTGCGCGCTCGCGAGGTGTATATAGTTTGTACAAATAACGATACTAAAACCGTAATTTATAATAAATTCACGTGGGCAATAAATGGATCTATCAGCCCATTATTTTAATAAATCCAAGAAATTCTCGAACGAAACATTTTCTTCTTATTTCTTCACAATTCCTGATAAGATCACATATCCACGATCTGCGGCCTAAAGAAGTAAAACTTCAGATAAGTCATACTTTAGATTTATCATCGTTTTTATCATTTACCATCGCTATCTCCACTCGCATGGTCTTGTTAATAAACGATTATCTAATAACATACTATCATGTTTCATTCAGTTCGTACACTCGAATCCAACTCTCTTTTTCTCAAACAAAAACGGCTTTCTATATGTGGAATCCGAAATGTGTGTGGTCCTCGGGAAGTGTTAATCGCCTGGCTCGCTACCGTGTTGCTTCTGACCGGCCCTTCAATTAGTATGTGCCACACATATTTCGACTCACGTGATGCAGCATTTCGGCCTCATCAGGCATATCCATGAATTTTGAGAAGACAAGAAATCTATTTATTTGAAGAGTGTACAATATTCCTGTTAAACTCGAAATTTCGATTCTCATTAAATATTATTAAATCTCATTGTCTGCTTTCTCGTTTTATAATTAATCTTAAAATAAAAAAAAAACGATGTGATTTATCATATCCTTAGTACTATTTTACAAAAAGTACATACAGTGACAATATCACTGCAATTTTTGGTACGTGAAGATCGATTACGCTATTTGTAGTGATATCTTTTTAACCACAATTTAATCCTTTATAAACATTCGTAAATTAATAGTCAGCGCTGTGTACATTAGAAGAATTTTATTAGCCGCTTCGCACGCGAGAACAGCCCAAACGAGAACGAACATCGAGGCGGCGAAATCGCCGTGGATTCCGATGCCGGATAAACTCCTTAATCAAACAGCGAAGCCAATCGTGCGCAAATCGTCTGAATGAGCTTGCTTTTTTGTTATAGTTTACCAGTCGGGCACCTGTCGCATGTGTGCGCAAAGGGGTGTGGATTCAGAGATGGAGGATGTGAGAGGGAAGAAGAGAGAGAGAAGGAAAGAGAGAAAGGGGGGAAGAGGGACATACAGAGAACGAAGCGAAGAGGGGTAGAAGTGCACTGAGAGAGCAGGGAGGGATAGAGGGTGAACGGAGGAACACGTGGTTCTATTTGCAAAAACAAAGTTTGCGCGGGACAAACACGGGCAGACACTAGCCAGTCTAGTCGACTTCGGGGTCAAAAGCGCAACAAAGACTCAATTGCATTTCGTTCCCACCCGTAGAATTCTCTTTTTTCTACCCCAGTTTCCGTCACACAGTCGCTAATCGAATGATAAAACGCCGTTGAACATCGCCAACCGATCAAACTGATCCAGTTCCCGAATGTCCAAGATTTGCGCGAGACGAACGTGAAAAATTAGATTCCGAATTGTTAACTTGATTTCGACACTGGATATTATACCTATATAATAAATCTGTACAAAACAAAAAGAAATTCGCTAATTTAGTACTCCAATATTTGGTTATGCAACAATTCTAATAATAATTTGTTTGAAACAATATTTTATGTGACTGTTTAAAATAAAATCATTGGATTGTACATTATATTTTATTCGTTTACATAGTTAGCTGAAATTGAGATTTGTAATTTGCTTACTAATAATTAATTATTTATATATAATTATAGAAACAGAGAGAAAGAGGGAGAAAGAGAGTTTCAATAGGCGATCATCGGAAAGTCATTCTATTGGTTCTTAATTCGAATGCTTACCCTTCCGTCAAACATACTTCACGTTGTCACAATATTGTTATCGGCTGCGCGGGAGTATCATAATGGATCTCAAACACTTGATTTCTCATCTCGATCAACGTTGTACATGTTGTCCCAAAATATCTCGTAAATCGTACGTTCGAGAAGATTATATAAAATAAATAAAATAGCAGAAAGCACACAGACACACACAAACAACTTTGTTGTTTCCTCTTTTATAAAATTTTAATTAATTATATAACTTTTTATAACTAATTATAAAATAGAAAGTCTCTTCTGTGTACAAAATCCTATTTTAAGAACTTTTCTAATAAAAATGTAATTATATATTTAAAACATGATTGAAGAAATATGGAAATTGGATCTCTTTGCTTCTGTCTCCTCTCTTTTCATGTCCTCTAAAAAAATTTTTGCGTAAAATTTTTTACGAAAATGAAAATATACAAAATAATTTTTCATGTTTCAGAATTTTTGCACAAAGAAAATTTAAATCGTTATTACCTTTTTATGTATTACATAAAAATGTTATTACTGTTTATATATGTTAAATAACTTTGCGTATAATGCGACGGAATTTACATGTGGCGCCAGTCTTTCTTGGTTCAAGTATAGGTAGATGTAAGCACACGAGCGTACCTGGAAACTTAAAATGATGCTTAACCTTCTGCTTAAAGTGGTTACGCCTGGTCACGCTGACCTTATTCATTGCATTTCATTGTGAGGAAGGTTCCGTATACTCAATATTCATTGTGTTGCATCTCGTGCAACTTTTAAAATCAGTTAGACATATTCCATCACTTTTAAGTCACTTAAATCAGACGTTTAAGTCACATATTCTAAACTTGCAACTTCGTATAAAAATAGATTATACTGAATCTTAGAGTGCACATAATTATCTTTATGAAGATTCTCTGTGAATGATATAAATGTTCCATTTTCCATTTGATATAACAAAAATTAGAAAATTATAAAATAGCACAAAAATTTAGCATTTTATCTTTATTATTATGTTTTCAAAGGAGTTTTTAACTCTTCTTTTCCAGATCTCAAAGTACGTATGTAGGTCCCGAGATATGTAAGCTTGAAATACGTGCGAGCTGACTGAGTGAAGGCTGAGGACGCAAGGTTCTCGAAGCGGAACGTCATCATTGCATTACCGGGGAATTTTCAGCGCGCCTTTCAGAGCGTAACGTCCTCAGGTTCGTCGCGCGAAAACGCGACTCGGGTGGCGGGGGGAGCGGGAAAGGGTTGGCGAATGCGATGGACGCATTGACGAGACGAAGACGGAGGCAACGACAGCGGCTGCGGCGGCGGCGGCGGCGGAGGTGGTTGACGGTGGTGGTGTATGCCGTGACAAATATTTGCCTGTCAACACAGAGAGGCTCGCGCTACCATCCCGCTCTATCCCTATGCGCGCCGCAAACGACATGCATAGCCGAGGGAGGAACGTTTGACGAGAGGTGCAGGAGGACGGCAACCAAACGAATCATAAAAGGGCCCGATTGAGAGACAAAGTGGAATGAGGAGGGTAACGACGCGCGATAAGAACACGGAGAACTCGATTCCCGGCGTTCCGACCCGATCACGACAGTTTGTCAGCATACTAACGCGCCGCGATGAACGGGATAATGATCGAAGGTGTTTGCTTGCGCGGCTGCTGAGTAGCAAGAACCGAACGCTGCATAGATAAGGGAGTACGGAAGTTAGATTGCATTGTCTTGAATGCAATCGTAATGTACTATGGAATAATACTAATACTGCAGAATTTAAATAGGGAACGAAATGAATAAATGACTAATTAAGTGGAAGTTAAGTATTTTTAATGATACTAAAATTTATGTATGTTATCAAAAATATCGTATTTACTGTATTCGCGCATTCTTCAATTAACTACCATTCGTTAGTTTCCTATTTTTGTCTTGTTTAGTAATTTATAAAATATTATATAAAATTACTTTGTTTATGTTACTCCTTACCTACGTAATGTAAAAATTAATGTAAATGTTTAACGTAAAAATTATAGCAATGTAGGAATTCTCTCTTTAGAGAGAGAATCCAACGATAATAAGTAACTGGACCAATATAAATCTTACAATTAATTAGAGAAGTTACCATTTTCAGTCCAGTTAGATCTTGGTAGCCTAATAATATTATTTCCATAAATTGTGTATATTTTTTTCTATTCACAATAAAGTATACAATCATTTGTTCGTCAAAAACGCATTTTCCTTGTTAGAAGAGTAAATCTATACTTAAACTGATAATTGATTTAATTTTTGATACTGATCAACATTTTTTAAAATTATTATAAAGAATTTATTGCAAAAATATCACAGTCAAGATTCGACTATGAATCTTCCTACAATCCATGACGGGCCTCTCATGTCTTAAATTTGATCACTGAGGCGAATTGGTAAAAAATTTGGTAAAGAATTTATATAAAATTTACACAGAAATATTAATATTAAGCTAGCAAGATCCAGCGCGACCGAAAGTGGCATCCTCTCTAATTAATTGTCGGTTTACAACCGCGTGCTCACGCTTCGATCCAGAGAGAAAGAAAAGTATCCGCGTAGAAAGCGAGTCTCTTCATTCACGTGGACCTTTTTGGGCAAGAAGAAGAAGAGCGAACGACACGAACGGTGGGGAAAGAAGAAGAAGGTGGATGCGGGATGGGACAGGGGGGACAGAGAAAACGATGGCCACCTACGATCCGTTCCGCGCTCGCTCGTTCATTCACTTACTCACTCTCCTCTCTCGTTTCTATTCTCTCTCCTCTCTGTGTGCTTTTAATTTACCGGGCGGCAGGCAAATGTTTGCGCCACTCCCTCTCGATCGTACAACCCATCTCTCTCCTGTTCTTCCTACTTCTCCACCTTTCGTGTCTCTAGCCGCCACTTTCTATTCCCTTCGCCCGTCCGTTCCTTTTGCGAACGTTTTGCACCCTTCTCTGCCGCCCCTTTACCGAAGATCCCACACTCCCTCATCGTCCCGAATATATTGACTGACTCTGACCATAAAGAATCCCCGCGCGGATAGCACGAGAGAAAGAGAGAGAAAGAGAGAGCGTGGAATCCAACGCGGATGATAATATATCAATATAAAAAGACAACCCCGTACGTAGACTGAGGTGAGGGGGGAAAACATGCAGCGGTCAACTAACTGCGATTTTTATTAATCGCGAATTAACGGGAGATGTGCGAAATGCGCATCGACGATGAAAATATTGATATTGAACGAGGTACGCCAACGGCAAAAAGTTGTAAAAAAGAAGCGACGAGGAGAAGCGGAGAGCAGGAGGGGAAAAAAGGGAGGAAAAAGAGAGATGACGACGATAGAAACGTTTGACTTCGTTGCAAAAGAACTTACGCTCACGAGAGATGCCAATCGTGTCCTTTACCAGCGACGGTTTTTTAAAGTTCAGCAAATAGAATTTGCTCCACATTAATCGCGCACGTATCTAATTTACCATGTTCGATTCACTATCGCAAAAAAGCAATTACGCGCATGTATTCTATGTTTCACTACACGTGTACAATGATTGGGGGATGAAAGGGGACCGTAACGGACGCGACGGAGTCGCAAGTGTCTCGATAAAATAGAAAAGAAAATTATTTCTAGACAGTCCACGTCATGCCGATGACTGAGAATTCTAATAAACGAATGTCATTGAATCAAAGAATTGTCGCTGTTGCGAATTTCGATCGCGCCCGCGCGCTTGCGTTTCACTTGTGGCTTTTAATAAATGGCATAAAAACGAGATCAAATATTTAATCGGGAAATATTTGAGTGCCTATTATTACAGGGTAGTGGCGCGGCATAGATATCTGGTGCAGCAACCCCATGGTGCCTCCACTGTGCCATTCCGTTTATGTCTGGCAAATATACATAGTTGTTCGCGTTAGATACATAGACATCCGCGCGTCGATTTAAAGCGAGACACCGGCGAGCAAGCTCCACTTTCCGCTCGTCATTTTTCCGCTTGTAACCAGTCCCCCGTGCCGTCATCGTTACTCCGCAAAGATACTCTGGTTAATTATAGTGTTTGGGGATGGGATTGAATAATGTATCGGCCGATCGAGTTGGCAAATTTTCCGGGAAAGAGACTCCTGACATTTGCCAGAATGATGGTAACTATGAAACCGCAGTTTGCGGCACTCGATAGATATCGACCAAAGACATTAGACTATAGTTAGATAAAAAAATACGTGTTTTCCGTTGGAAGAACAATTTTGTTGACACAAGGCAATTATAGTTATTGGCCGATATTCGTAGTCAGTTCTTACTTCAAGACCGTCTTAAGTAATGTCTTAAGATGCTAATATGACTCTGTGATTGGTTTAGAATCACATAAGACTGTCCTTAAGATAATCTTAAATATAAGAACTGACTATAAATACTGGTCATTATATCGTTATTGAGGAACCGTATCTTAATTAGCGCCATAAACTAATCTTTAGCTTTTTTAATAATTACAGTTAGATACAGCTAAATAACAATATATTAATTTTTATAATTTTATAAATTGTAATAATTCATAAATCAAAATGAATAATATCATAAAGTTCATTTAATCGAAAAAGAATCGAGCGAGAAAAAGGGAAAGGAGAATTGCGTTTACCGTACAGGCAACAATCTCGAGCTTTCATGCTTTCACCCCCCCAGGTTTTTACTCTCCTTTTTTTCCACGACGTTCCCGTAAGGGCGTCGCGGCGTAACCTGGGAGATGCCGGGCGAGCAAAATATTTGTGCTGGGCAAATGAAACAGGACCGAGGTGGCCGTGTCGCGTGGGAACTCAAAAGATTCCGTCGCGAGTGGTTTACACACGTCTGGGGAGGAAGGACACGAAGAAGCAAATAAATTAGGCGGCCGGTCCTACGCAATTAATGCCCACGAACACGTTCGCGTTACGCGGCGACCGACGTGTAACGAATGTAACATGCCAGAGGCGGGGGGAGACACGCCACGGGTTGCTTCAGGTGAAGCGCGCAATTACACGTCGCCGCCACGCGCCAATGTCCTGATATACGGCGCCTAATGAGGCTGGCCCTTCACATTTGACCCTCTTTTTTTCCCGCGGCGGCCACGTGACCGGAAGCGAAACGACGGACATCGAGGACATCGTAGTCACGTGTAATGACGCGGCGATGCTATGTAATAATAATTACACCGCATCCAGCCGCTGCGCTGTCAAGTGAACGAGTTGAGGAAGATAATCGCGAAAGGGTGACTCGCAACTACAATGCTTCTCTTTTTATATATTTTATTATTTTATATATTTACACTGATTGTGAGAGAAAAATATAGTTACTTTTGGACCATAATTTTATAATATTTCTAACACGAAATATGATTAATTTAACTATATTATTATGTTAATATCATAATTATCATTAGAAATATTATAAAATTATGATTGGGTCCAAAAGTAACTATTTTTTTCTTTCAGTGTGTATATTTTATATACTTTATTATTTATTATTTTATATATTTATATGAATAAATAATGCAAATTGTGCGAAACTTGGGATTTAAAATTGAACTATTAGAATTCTTTAATTTAAATATTTATTTTGATCAAAAACCTAAGGTAAAAGTCAAAAGGTATTGCATTGTTATATAGATTATCCCACGATCAACTAATGTGTGAGATCGCCGATCAGCCCGTATCCATGTTCGAGAGCATTTTAGAAACGTCGCGCGATATCGCGAACAAGTTTTATCATCGCGCAGGATGAGACCCAGTATACAAGCTCAAAGCTAACGCGCGGATAATTACATCGCGCCGATGATCATAACCGGCGGCTCGAGTGAACCGAAAAACAAATAGCGGCTGCACTTTTTCGAGCCAATCTCCACACAGCCGAGTGCATACACGTACATACATACATATAGACGTGCACACATGGCGGTAGTCGGAGCTGATCGTAAATATACGCGCGTGTAAACCGTGCTAGTGCACAATCTCCTCTTCCTCTCTCACGCTCTTTCTCTGTCTCTCTCTCTTTCTCTCTCTCCCGCAGCGACGACGGTGTAAATCACGTCCCCCTCCCCCCCGAAGTCGGGTTTATTAGCGACCCGGCGACTAGCAATGTTTGTCCTACAGCACAACGATATATGAAAGGGGGGCAGGACGAGTGAAAGAGCCAGGGCACACGACGAAAACGGCGGCTCAAAGATCTTTCACCCCCTCCGAAATTCCCGCAATAACTATCGTACTGTGTGTTAAGCGGAATTATGCTCCAATAAAAGCCTCGGGGGGGGGAGGAAGGTTCCCGTTGTGCTCCGTCGACAGATAAAGCACGTTTATCGCAGGATTCGCCCGCTCGCACTCGCCTAATGAATGCCGATGAAAGAGACCGTGAATACTTTAGTCTCGCTTATTTTATTTGCAAGTGATTACTTTTTTTGACAAAAATAGTAAGAAATACTCAAAACAGATTCTCTACGGTGTTTGTATTTCGTATAAATAATTTCTGTTGGCTTTCTGTGCATTGAAATATACATATATGAATAATGAAATGAAAACGAGAAATATTGCTGATTTTAATTGAAATTAATAATTATGTAATTGTTCAAGTAGCGAAATAATATTTTAACATCGAGAGCATACATGCAATTATAATTATGTACTTGGATGATGATATTTCTGCTTGTTCTCATTAACATTACTTATTCTTATAATCCTACAGTTATCTTATCATATCACGGGAAACGATTAAATGATTTCGCACGCATGTATGCGCGTGTGCGCGCGTACATGTGGGGATATTCACGTGTAGTTGGAAACACTCGACGAACGGGTTGGAAATGTTGCGGCTACAATGGCCGGTTCTTTCACAACGTGGCGCAGAGCGAGGGGGAAAAGGAATGGAAAATCTCGAGGTGGAACGTCGGATACCAGAAGGCGGATGATTGTACGGTGTCTTTGAAGCGGATTGAATTCGCTCTCGAAAGGGTAAAGTTGAGGGGAAAGCGGAGTAAAAGGAAGAAGAGGCAGAAACGGCGGAGATGGGAGGGAAAGGATGATAGAACGGCGAGAGAAAGGGCCGAGCGAACGAGCAAAGCCACCCTTTGAAGCGAACTGGTTAGTAGATGAATTCGAACGCGCTCACTCTCTCTCCTTCTCTCTCCCTCTCTTTCTCTCTCTCTCTCTCCCTCGCGCGCGCGTGCTCCCTTTCCCTCTTCACGGAAGAGTGTACAAAAAGGGGCGAGGGAGGAAGGTGGACGAGTACGCGCGGGGGATGAGTACAAACACGGAGATGGTAAAAGTTTATTAATTAGCTGGAATTAAGCAGCGGCTGGCCCGGTGTTCGTGAGAGCCGGCGAGAATTCCTCATCAGGGCGAAAGGAGAAGGAGAAGGAACGTAAAAGCAAGAAATCGAGACGGGAGACAACCTTTATTCCTCACTGATAATCTCGGACCGACTAACCGACCGTCTCGATGTAATTCTCGATGTTCAAGATATAATTGCGACTCCGTTTGTCGAGAACTAGAAGACGCACGAGAGAGAATAACGCGCCAAACTGGCTTCATCTGCACTTTGAACGAAAAATATCATACTATTACATTATTAAGAATTCGTAAAAATAAAATATGAAATGATGTGATCCTTTATCTTTATAACCATATATTTATCCGTAACAAATACTATATAATATCAATTTGCGTTTTCAATCAGATTTCACACAGGTACGTGCGGTGCATCTATGTATTACACCAAACAACTGTTGTATCCGTTTGATCGCAAGATTAAATTACAAGGCTGGCTAGATTTTGCGAAAATACATCACGCAGACGAGTGATTCGAACCCGATAATCCTCTCTCTCAATTACCCCATTCGAATGCCATTAAATGACCATTTGTCTCATCGGCCCGCCGAGCCATGAGAATTGCTCGGTCGACCGACATTCTGCTTATTCATATTTAATTCACCTGGTACGTCAAGGGGTAGTTACGGGCGGCGATCGTAGGGGTTCGCCACGGTTAAACGTGAGATATTATACCGCGTTTCCGGGCGACTTCAGTCTATTGTCGGCGCATCATCGTCGATAATTGAGGGGCAGAAGAGAAGTAAATCATCCCTCCTCGTTTGCGAATTATTATATATAACGCGAGACTTACGTGCTAATGTTTAAGTAAATTATAGTACTAGCAGTTTACGAAACACATTTTGTTTAAATATGTCATTCATTTAATTCTGTTAATTATCTTCTTTAGTTCTATAATAATTTTTCTTTGTTTTTTTTCACAAAAATGTACAATTTATTTTAGTAATATTAAACGTATTTCTCTATTATATGTATAATAAATATATAGAAAAAATTCTAAACCTAATCATTTTAAATTAAAAGAAAAATTATAATTTTATCAGGTACAATAATATCAATGTATTTGAAAGTAATATTTTTTTAATCTATTCGAGGATATTCCCGCAATATTTAGCTGCAATCTTAGATAATCTAGATAAATTTAGGATCTATTCACTCCACAAGATCTCTACAGATGGCAGCACTGAAGTTAAATTTACAGCCACTGAAGAGTAGTTTAATCAATACATGATGTAAGTTTGCAAAAATAACAAATTAGTATTTCTAAAAAATAAAAAATAGTTATATATTTATTTCAGCATTTATAGCAATTACGCACATATTAGATAAAAAAAACCATAGCGTTTCGTTTCTTCAGCCTGCTCCTCAAGTTGACTATTATCTAATTGTATCAGCTATTATCTAATTACGTATAATTGGAACAACTGAGATATCGCTTGTGCATCTCATAACAAAGAGGGATTCGAGACGGTGCAACCCTCTCAAACTCCATGCGCTTCTCCTCCGCGGCGCGGCGCGACGGGATGAGACGAGCGTTTACGTTTGCAGTAGCCTGCAGTCCCTCCTTTTCCAAACAAGAATTTGCACTCTCTTCGTTACGATGGCCAGGCGTCTCTGCAAACTGCGCGAACGCTACGATAAAGTAACGTGGAGTAACGCGGTGTGTATATACACCGGGTGGGTGTATACTTCCTCCCACTCCCCGCGGGCTCACTCGTCCAACCCGGGAAGAGGGCGAGAGAGGGCGAGGGAAGGAGACAGAAAGAGAAAGAGCGAGAGGGAGAAAGATTTGCAGGCCCTGTGGGCTTGTTTGACTTTACTTGCAGCTATGTAATTGAATATTATACCAGGCTACCTCGCTGGAAGGGTTGGAAACTCTTACGGAAGGGTAGGGCTCGGGGGCCGAGGATCCAAATGGTGGACGGGAGAGATAGCCCAGGAAGCCTGGAAGGAGCGCCTGATGGAGTGGTCCGTGAGAGAGAACCAGAAAATTAACTGAAAATCTCACGAAATCGCGAAGGACCCTCCGTCGCTCCAGTGAATGTGTTTACCCTTTATTATACTCGCGCATCCTTTCCTCTCCAAGGCCTCGTTCTCTTCTATCAGGCTATCAGACCCGCCGAATCGCCTTTGCTTCCACCCTCTCCCCCCCTCTCTCTCTCTCGGATTCATTTGCTTGAAATAATTCTTCCATACGCATTTTATTATCTTTGCGTTCGTAACTTTTATTGCTTCTGTATAACACTTTTTAAATCAAATGACTTTAGATAGTATTATAACTTTTTTAATAAAATTTAATAAGCGGCAACTCTTTTATCCATTTAAGTACAAAGTTAAAATGATATATATGCATATATGTATACATATATTAATATGTTACAACTTAGGATTTGATTTTTTAAATTAAATAAACACACTCTCTATTAATCGCGTCTTTGTCAATATTGCATTCTGTAATAACGTCTTTTTAATTAGTGAACTACGCGAACTACGATGCGGATATCTAGACTACAAAGCAAATTTGCAAGTTAATTTTTGGCCGTTTATTCGATTTCCTAGCTCTTTCTAAAGTAAATATTTCCAGTTACGCGTTTTATTGAATATCGCGCTTGGCTATATCAATTGTATGCGAATATTGTTTGAATTACGTTTAAAACGTACTGCAAAGCGGGCGTTACCTACGACGCACTTTCGGCGACGAAATACGCGTGCACACACGTAAATCCCAATTTCAGTAATTGTGTAAGCTTCATTTATTACTTGTATTTTCCTCTATGAACTTAATGATAGGACAGAATTATGCACGCATATAATAATCGTCCAGCAATTATTTATTAATGACAAATGAATACTTAAGTGGATAATCGTAGGGGATTTGCCCTATCCCAAGCACGCAATCGCATTAATGTATATACTATAAAACATACTATAGATCAGACATCTTCCGGAATCGATTACAATCGATCCCGAACGTTATCTAATCAAATTAAGTTACAATTAAGACCGATGCTTCCAAGCTTTGACTAAAACTGGTCTAATGAAATTCAGGCAACTTTAACAAGAAACACATTTGTACGTAAGAAGAAATTTATACGCATTTTTTTACGCACAAGTGACACAGATAATATCCGCGCAAAGTAAAAGCGAATTTTCACAATGCGTTCTTGATTTTATCTGAGAAATCATTAATGTTTTTGATATCAAATTAAACCGATGATTAAACATATTTCTGTAGCTATTTAAAAAATTCAAAATGAAAGAGAAGATATCGCTTCAATAATTATGATGATTACAATCGTGTAATATTCATAGCGATTATTTATTGAAAATTCAATTAGTGATAGAAAGTAAAAATAAAAATTTGTACAGTTAATATGTTTCATACTTTTTTATACATTCTTTTTAAAAAATGAAGAGACGTTCTTCAATATATGTATGTACGTATATTCAAAACATATTTTATAATTTTAATATAATTTTAATCATACACTTTCCTTATATAATTATTTTTTTATAATCTAATTACAATTATCTTCAAATATAATATTGCTTTTCCTAGAAAATGGGAAGACTAGCATGCGCTTTATCGCATTATGCTATATTTCACACACACACATACACGTATACAAATGAGACATTCTGCCTGATCATCAAAAGTGCACCGTGCAAATTCGCCTTAGGAACTATGGAGAAAGCGAGGGAGCTCGACTCTCTCACTTTCTATTTCCCTCACTCTCTCTCTCTCTCTCTCTCTCTCTCTCTCTCTCTCTCTTTCTCTCTCTCGCTCTTTCTCTCCGCAATGAGAGGGGATGAACACGCCGCTGGATGGTTGGTATACAGCGGACCGGTATAGTGCGCCGTGCTGGTCGATGGTGCGGCCCGTAACGCCCAGCTACTGCGCAACCAATGCGCGAGTCCACCATGTTTAATGCCGCGAATTCGCTCTCACCCTCGCCGAGGGGGTTCGCCACTCTCGTCCCCGCGGCGCTCCCTCCGGTATCCGAGCGTGCAAAGCAACGGCCTGGTGCCGACCCTAACCCCGGTCCGATCTGGTCCTCCACTGATTCTTCCTTCCACCGCCCCGGCTCTTCATCCCCCAGGCCGCCGCGTACCTGGAAGGCCGCATAACGTACAACAAATTCCCGTGTACGCGTGGCTTCAAACCACATCATCAGCCGCCCCGTGCAACCCCCGCGGCTTCGCGTCCCACCCCCTGTCTCTTATACA
>VBVR01003133.1:0-18912 GCA_011638315.1 Tetramorium parvispinum | reverse complement strand
GACAGATTTTTTATTTAGTCTGATCTTGTTTCAGCATTAAAAAAGTAATGAATTCTTACTTTTTAAGTAACGGTAATGGTAATTAGTTACTCTTGAGAATCAATAATAACACTAATTACTTTTTTTATTCTATAATGTATAATGAGTGATGATAATTAGTTACTTTTAAGAAGTAATTTTCCTGTCCCTGGTGATATCTATTATTACGATCAATTCACGAATTTCACAATTTGTTTTTCTGAATATCGAGGATTATCTTAAAGGAGCAATCTAATTAAAAAATAATTTTTTTCAAAGTTTGAGGTAATCAATACAAAATCTAACAATTCAATAACATTGATCCATATGATAAGTTTTAGAATCAAACAAGTTTAATTCTATTTTTAGTTTTACTATCAAACACGTCTGCCTCTTTTTCGCGATTAAGTCAATTCTAAATAACATAATTTTTAATTAGGTTATTATCTAATTAAAAATTTACTTTTATAAACTGACACATTTTACGTATATGGTATGTGTTCGTATCACATTTTTACGTAAAATGTGTAATAAAGAAGAATTTTGTAAATTATCATGATTGATTGTATCAATTTATTCCCAGATTATTATTCCTCATTATTACATATACACCTCATATTATTTTATTACTTTACTCACTTTATTCACAATTACTTTACTTTATTCACAAATTCTCAAGTAACACATTTTTCAATCAATTTTATAAATTTATACACGGCATATGGAGAATCGGAATCGAATCCGGAACTGTCAAGTTAACTACTTTCATATTAGGATATATGTGATCTTAATTATTTGTTATTTAAATTATTCTGCATATAATTTTTAGGGAAAACAAAGTTCGGAAGTTATCTGAAAATTTTTTACACACGAACACTCTATCGTATTTCAAAATTATATATAAATTTCAGTTTTTCTGTTCATGCTACGGTGTATATAAATAATTATGTATATACTTCTTTTAAATAAAGCCTGCAGCACACAATGCTTTTTTTCCTACTGGATTGCTAGCTGGCTTGCAGCAATCCAGTTTGTTAGCAGTCCAGCAGGAAAAAAAGCATTGTGTGCCGCAGGCTTAAAAGAAAGATGTTATTCAGTAAACTTAATGTTATTTTTCAGAAATTTACAAGAAGACCATTATTTTAAAAAAATAAATGCTTGAATAAATGCGCATAATAATTGGTTATATAGTTATGCATATTATTTTTATAAAATTTAAATTAATATCTTTAAATGTACTATATTCTCTATCATATATATTTACATCGTTTCGTGTAAATGCATGATTTACCTCACAATTGCGTGTATGGCGTAAAAACACTCGTATTAAAATAATAACTTATTGTTGTTTTTACTTGTTTTACAAAATGCATATTTACTATAATTAAAACGACGGAATGTTGTCTTTTAAAAATTTGTTTACTTGAAATCTATCCGAATAAAATGTCTCAAATTTATTTACAAAATTTTATAACTTGATCTTAAATAATTTAATCTTGTAACGATTGTGTAAGTCATCCTTATTTTTAGTTTTTATTTTAATTTTACAAAACGGTTAAATTTGTATGAATTATTATATTAGTGTATTGTTAATATTTCTTATGTTAATTACGTCCATTTGAAGACAAGTGGTGAAAAGGGTAGGTAGCGCTCACAAACTGAAGAAGTAAAAGTGAATCATTCAAAATTTCTATTACAAGTACTATCTTATAAAAATGTAACGTTAATTTTTCAATGGGAAATCGTTTCAATTAATTTTTGTTTTTCCACGAAATTCTGTCGTGAGACACATATTTTATTATCCTCCCCTTCTTTCAGGCAACGACGGGGTAGATCGCGCGCTGTGCACCAATGCGTCAAGTGCGGGGCTCGCTTTCGTCATACTCGGAAGCTCGTGGAACACTTGAAGAACTTACACAATATCGACCGGGCGTTCAGCTGCGACGAGTGCAACAAGACATTTCGCAGTCCTATGAACATAGCTCGTCACAAACTGATCCACACGGGGTTGAGAATGTTCACCTGCGATCTCTGCGAATACAGTACCAATCAGAAGTCCAATTTAGAATGCCATCGTCGGCGGCACGCCAAGGACTATAGCTTCAAGTGCGAGACGTGTGACAAGGGCTTCTTCCACAGGACCGAGTACCTGGAACACCAAAACGCCCACACGAACAAGAGTCTGTATCGTTGCGAGCACTGTTGCAAGCATTACTTGTACAAGAAGAACCTATCGGTGCACCTGGTGATGCATCATGCCGGCAAACAGACTGCCGCAGCCGGGAGGAACGCGAGGACGAGGCACGCGTGCAAGTTCTGTCCGGAGAGATTCGTGTACAAGAGGCTGCTGGAAAAGCACATGAAGAATCAGCACGGCGTCGCGGACGCGCCGGCGAAGCACTTATGTGACCTGTGCGGCGCCGAACTATCGTCGATGAGGCGACTAATGGTGCATAAACGCAATCACGCGGGCGAGAAGATTTTCGAGTGTGACACGTGCGACAAGAGGTTCACCAGCAAGGAGAACCTGATGATCCACAAGCGGACGCACACGGGCGACAAACCGCACGTGTGCCCGCAGTGCGGCCGCGGCTTCACGCAGAGGACATCCCTGGTTTTGCATCTGCGATATCATTCGGGTCAGAGACCTTACCAGTGCCAGGATTGCGGCAAGGGATTCGTGTCCAACACCCTCCTCAAGAGGCATCGCAAGGTGCATGAGAAGGCCGCGTAGCCGAAACTATGAGATGGACCTTCTGGCTCTGATACATTTCGATCTCTTTAATTAGGATTGACTTGTTGACTGCGATTGTAATATTTTGTAATAAATGCAATGTAAATAGTTTGAAATGAGAAATGATTTTATTTAAATTTCTCTATAAAATTCGCGATTGAATCGTCCGTCATTTGCGGCTTTTTAACGATGCGATCTGTGGGTTCTCCTCAGCTGCGGAAGCATCGATTTTATCCTAGGTAATGAATGAGTGTTAATAGAATTACAGTTATATTTCAATGACGGTTTATGTAAATATGTATCGATTATTGCAGCCAGTGGACGAATAATCATGATTTGAAGAACGAGGATCTGCCTGATCTTGGACAGAAGTGAGTTGTTTATAATTTATGTTAAGAGGTTACAGGATTTAAAAAAATTTTTAACTCTTTTTCATTTTTTACTAGTATAAAATTATAAAAATAGAATGCGTATAGATTAATAATTGTAAGTAAAAAATTACAACATTTATATCTCAAGACTTTAAATGTTTTAACTTTTCTTAAAACATTATTTTTCATGGTTACGATAATTTAAACGCAATTTATCGAATCAATTTTAAACTAACATTTTTAATAATATTTTATTTCAGTTCACAGAAAGTTTTTCCTATTTTTAATTAACTTGCGTATTACAAAAAAAAATTAATTTACAAATATCGCGGAAATTCAAGTTTTTAAATATGATTTATTTAGAGAAATTCAATTTAAAGTTTCAGCCAGAGAATGTAAGAAATTATAATAGATCTATTTTTAAAAATTGATAAGATAATTTCAAATTAATTCTTCAGTGCTATTTTAAGAATATAGCTAATAAATGATTAAAATTAAATTTAAATATTTATGACACAAGATTCATTTCCAGTTTTTATTTCTAAAATTTTTGTAATTTCTTTTCCTAACCGCAAATTCTGATAATTTAATGAAATGTCTTTATAGATATTTATTTGTCAGCTTATTGACTCAAATTGTATATACAATATATTTTATGCGATATCAGTTTGTGTTAGAGAAAATTATTAAAATTAAAAATATAGATTTGAAGTAAGTTATCGATCCAGATTTTGTCTGTAAAGGGAAGAAACCCATCACGGGAACGCTTGCTGTTTTGAACGGTTGCAGATTCGAAGGTGGCGAGAAGATCTGCGAGCTATGCCAGGCGAAATTCCACTTTGTTACTAGACTGGTCGCGCATCTGAGGATAGCGCACGGCATCCTGCGGCCTTTTAAGTGCGTCACTTGCGACAAGAATTATCCCCAGCAATTCATGCTGAACGCCCACGTGAAGAAGTCACACACGCCGAAAACCGTGCCGTGTACCCAGTGCAACTTTATGGGTGTCAACGTGATCGATGTGGAGAAACACAGACGGCGCCGTCACCGAGCCCTACCGAAATTCACATGCGAGATTTGCAGCCAGGATTTCGCCGATAAGGACACTCTGACCGCGCACACGACGATGCATGATTTCATGCAGTATCAGCGATGCAACGCATGCGGTAGCATCTTCAATGATATGCACAGGTATCTTCTTGATCGCTGAGGACCGGTTTTTTCAATTTCTTGGTAAACTAACAGTTAAATTATAGGTACGTCTAAACTTGTCTAATTTGAAGATAAAACAAAGAAGTATGATTTAACTATTAATTAGCTTACCAAGAAGTTGGAAAAACCCTGAATCTGCTGTTATTGTTGTATATATGTTACTAGATGTAGTTTTAACACTAAAATTCAAACGATTTATACACATTGAGATTTTTTTCTAAACTTGGAAAAAATTCGATTTTAAATCGTCCGCAAGTTTTCTGATTGCAGTTGCGATTTTTCCTTGTTAACTTTATTTGTTTATCAACAGCTTCAATTTACTCTAGAAAATAAATTATAAAGCTTCCTCGTTCTCTATTTGAGGTGAAGAAGAGTAATGTATAACCAATATTTTTAATTAATTAACTTACTTTAAATTAATTAACTTTATGATATCGAGGTGACATATTACATAGCTTGAAGGAACACAATCGTCTTTACCACTACGATCCTGCAACGGATGGGAAATTGTTCGAGGAGTCCAGCGAGAACGGATCCGAGCACAAATGCGACGTTTGCGGCAAGGTCTACAAATATAGTTCGATGTTGAAGCAGCACAAAGTCAGAGTTCACGTTGACCCGTCGAACCACGAGAGATGCAGGTATCTTTGCGCACTGTGCGGTAAGGAGTTGAAGACCGCGAAGGGCCTCGAAATCCACAACAGGTCGCACACCGGCGAAAAGCCGTATACGTGTGAAGTGTGCGGCAAGTGTTTTGCCTGTGATACCCTGTTGAGAACTCACAATGTCACCCACACCGGAGAACGGAAATATTCGTGCGACCAATGCGGCAAGGCTTTTACGCAAAGATCCACTCTGGTTGTTCACAAACGATATCATACGGGCGAACGACCGTACGTTTGTTCTCGGTGCGGCAAGGGTTTCGTCACGCGAACGGTCCTTAATACTCACATGAAGTCTTGTCATTGAGGCAGATTTGCCTTCACGGAATTTATCGAATCAACGCGAAATCACCTAAATAATGTTTAATGTTTAAAGCTCTTGGACCCTTGCCGTAGCTACATTAAATTATGACGTCAGAGGTGAAAAATTGCACGTTGAATTTGCGCACGGGACTTTTGCAAATGAATATAAATTTGGATAAAATAACGCGTTACGTTACTTCAATACACTTCTAAGATACAGCGAACGCTCTCCTTGGTCTTTATTGATCGAGGTTAGCATTCGCCGTATTTTAGAAGTGCATTAAAGTAATGTAATGTGTTATTTTATCCAATATTTTACATTTACTTATAAATGGCCCGGGCGCAAATTCAGCGTGCCATTTCTCATCTCTGACGTGATAATTTAATATGGCGGCGAGGGTCCAAGAGTCTCAAGAAATATCCTATGAACGTTTGAAGATGTTTATGATCTCTTAAATATAATTTTTTATCTTATTTAACTTGATAACAGAAACTTTAGATAACGAATCTTTTACACAATAAAAGTTCCGAAGTTATTATTTAGATTAGAATTAAGAATTAAAACTTTTTTTATCTCAGGATGATAGATAATAAATATATTTTCTAATCTTAGTGACGCAGAAACCGTCCGTGATATTAATAATGAAAAAGATATCCCTTTTTATATTACTGAGGTATCTATTGTTAATTTTATAAGTGATATAGTAATACGTAAATTACTACATAAAACAGAAGATAGATACATAAAATATTACAATACAAATACACTTTTTTATACTGTTTCGTGAATTGATGAAAAGAAGAATAAGAAGATAAAGAATATTTAAAAGCATTAATGAAATGCATTTTGCAAACATATTAGTATTTGTTCTGTAAAGTATAGATTCTCACAATTAACATGTCATTTTGATGTATATTTTTATATAAATAATCACTGCCATTTTTAATAATTATATTATTAATTATTGCCATTTTTATACTACTATATTTATTCTTTGCGAATAATGTAAAAAATGCAATTTAATAATTTTATACAAATTTTTTACAAATTGATAATTATATATATTAAATAAATAATAAACTTTATAAAAAAACTCATATTTGTACTATTATGTCTGAAAAACATACATATCAGTCACTTAAAATTTAATTAAAATTGATTGTTAATGAATTTGAATATTTTAATATTTTTATACATTATAGTGCTTGTTGCTGTTATAATACAAGCATATATGAAAAAAGCACATATTATGATACATAAAATATCGATATCAAAATAAGTATAATTTCTTTTTTGTTACATCGTAAACATTTAAAATTATTAACGAAAACAATATAAATCATCAATAAAAGAATAGGATTGAGGTAGGATCTTCAATTCGAAAGTCGACGCCTTGTTCGTGCATTTTGCGATCGTATCGATAATTAATATCGTTCAGTATAGCACGATTTTGGGTATTGATGTTTCGAGGTTTCACATGTACTGTCTTGAAATCTGCAATCACGTTCATTCAATTAGATTTATTGATGCTATAAGAAAAGAATTCTACTTACGGGTTTTGCGTTCGGCCTGAAGCTGACATATCTCACGTAAAGTTTCGAGGCTCCTTATAATTCCATCATACTGCAACCTCGTCAAGCGCTTACAACGTATTAGCATGGACACCAACAAATCATCGAGCGATTCACGATTGTTCCTAAGTTGCAGCATAACTTCAACTGCAACAAAAGATATTTTATCTCCTGTTAAGATGATTTATAATGCCAGATGCTGTTACGATGATTTATAATACAGAATTCGTTCACCGAAAAGAGTTGAATTTATAGTTTATTTATAAAGTTTATATAATAAATTCGGTTGCATCAACAAATGTTTTATGCTGTTAAGTCTCGAAAATTGATTATACATATGTATTAAATATAAAATGTAAATGTAAAATACCTAATGTATTCGTATATTGAGTAATTATCAAACCGATTGTGTTTCTGAAATTCCGTGATCTACTCTGATCCCACACATGCCCGCTGAACATGTGGAACTTGGCTAAAGGAACACTAGGCAATAGCAGATAGTACATATCCTCATAGTGCGAGATGTTCACTGAAAATCAGACTTGAAAAATTGAATAGTGCAATAATTCTCAATAAGTCTACCATAAATTATACATATGCGAATAAAAATTAAATCTATTCTTATTAAAATAAATTTTTGCTTTATTTCATAATAATAAAATATAAAAATAGATTTGAAAATTATATATCTAATTGTAATTAATTGCAGTACAAAAATTATAACAAATCTGAAAAATTGAAAAGAAATAAAGATGAATTCGAAGGTGGAATCTATTTTAGTGAAGGAAGCAATCTTAGAGTATATGTTTAGTAACATTTTGTTATACCTATAGTATAGGACACTGTCAAATCAGGACAAGCTAACACCAAATTGCGCCAGGCAGCGTCCGCTACAATGTGTTGCCTAGAATCCGAGTCTCTTACGGATATGTACAAGTACTTTAGCGTTTTCGATGCTCCACTCGCAAGAGCGTCAAGAGCGTGATTTGACAAAGCCGGATAATCCAATTTCAACAGAGTTAACGCATGAAAACGACCCAGCAAGCGTAAGTATCTAGAAAATGATTTAAACACATTGTATTAAATCGCGGTTCATATGGAATTGTTATAAATAAATCCTGAACGAAAGCATTTAAGATTTTCCTTAACCCAATTTATTCTTATTTGTACATATACATGTAATAAAATATATTATTATATTTATGATACTATTTTTCTATAATATTTTCTTTTTTGTACCTCGGATTGTCGTGAGGAGCTTGCCACTCTCTGAAAGCACCGCGAAGATCCAAAGAGATTAAATGTTCACCAGATCCTTTGGCAACTGTTCCCAGCAGTCGCAAGACGTCAGTCACGCCAAAGTCGGCGTTTAATAAGCTCAAGATCTCCAGGTTGCGTTGACCGCTATAAAACAAGAAAAAGGATTAACTCTTAAATTCCATCCATTAAAATTAAAATATAGGAGCAAAAAAAATCACCGTAAAAAGTTTGCCAAGGCACAAAGCAGCGTTCCCCGATTGCCCCATTTGTAGCCGAACACCCAGTTTGTCAATATCAATCGCTGCAATTGCACATCCTTGGCGCGCACAATCGCGAGGAAATCGGCACCTGCCTCGGCCTGAGTGTTGCGTCTGATTCTGATTTGTCTTGGCGAAATGTATGGCCGCGAAAAAGCAAGCTCCAGGCTGCGCATATGCTGTCCATATTTCGCCTATGTCATAAATCGATACTACGCTGAACACTTATACCGATAACATAACTACAGTACAACAGTATACGGTATAATGAATTTAAAATCGTCTTTTAATATTAGAAGTACTGAAGTTATTTCTGGCCGTTTCTATTTTAAGATTAATATCCTATTTTTTGTGTAAAAAGATTTTGGAATTTTATAATTTTTCATCAATCATTTCCTTTATTTTGAAGTTATAAAATTTCGGAATCCTATCTTTTACATAATAAATAAGTATTAATCTTAAAAAATAGAAATAGAAATAATCGCTCGGTATTTCTAGTTTTAAGCAACGATGGAGTCAGAGATCAATGAAGATTTCTCGACAGAACTTGAGAGAGCTTAATTTGATAAAAATATTACGTAGTGTGTGTTTTTTTTCAGTATCGAGATATTTATTCCTATCTCTTTTTTGCCTATTTTCTAAAGTGGATCGGCTCCTTCTTAAATTTTTTTTCAAATTTTGAGTTCGTTTGATTTCAAATTCTACGATAGTTTAAAGGAAAAATCTCATCGGATAGCGGAAAATTCTCTTACGGCTAATTCTGCTGCTAGTGGGAAGTCGCCGCGCAGATCGCGATCGATGAGAACTGTGACGGATCGCCAGAGCACCGCTGAGGACAACGTGCGACTCCATGATCGGCAGACTTGGCTGACGCTGGCTCGATCATTGCGATCGAGATAGCTGAATATCTGTGTCAATATCAGCTCAGGTAGCTGATCCCACATCTCCCGGCTTCAGTTTGACTCGTCTTCATCTCTTCTAGGCGGTCGTTGGCCTAAATTACCGTTGGTCGTTTTATTCCTGGGTCCCGAGGTTGTCGAGTTTCGTCGATTGCTTTTGTCAAAATCGATCGATTATGAAGAAGTGGGTTGAAGTATGTCTCGAAAAGCTAAAAGAATTTATTTGATGTAATGTATCAGATCGATATTTATTAATTACTAGAATAAAACATTACGCGCGCGTAGCGCGCGCCATTTATTGCTTAAATATATAATATTTATTTTAAAAAAGAAACATTAAATCAAATCAAATTTATTATCAATTTTTCGCTAATTGGCTTCTCTCACTTATCTCACTTTTAACATTGTAATATATAAAATGTACTAAAACATTGTATACAACTATTCATAAAAAGATAGATTGTTGGAGCGCGAAAATAAAATTTAAAATTAATTAAAAAAAGATTTCAACAATTTATAAATTAAGCAGTGTTGGGCGCGGTTAGTACTTAAACGGTTGACCGTTTGGGAACACCGCGTACTGTTGGCACTTCTTTTTTTTAAAATTCATTAATTTTTTATTTAATTTTACATAAATAAAATTAAATAAAATACGTAAAATAAAATTTTATATTTATTTTTTAATTACAATAATTATAAAATTCTTTACATACATAATATGTATTTTAGAACAAAAATTTATACACGAATACACCTACAACAATAGACTTGAATTAATTTTCTTTTTATTCTGAATATTATGAAGAGAAGAAGTCACGATTCATTTGGGTTTCGTTTGTATCATGAACGTCGTAATGTAATATGAAAATTGATGAAGAATACATCATTCATTGTAAAGATCACACTTTCGTCAACGGTCATACCACGTTGAACAGCACAAGTTCTCGTCAACAAGAAAATAAAGTATTACCTATTTTTAATACAAATATCACCACAAAGTGAAATAAATAATCTAAAAAAAGTAAGATACCTATTTCACCAAGTAATTTGCTGGGAAAAAGTAATACGAAGGGAAACAATCCAATGCAAAAAGTATGTCAGCGTATAGGTCACACTGCCACTAATTGTAACTTACCTTATAGATGCGTCAAATGCGATACAAAACACAATCCAGGGAAATGCAGCTATCCGCCACAAACACAATTAGAAAAAACACAACTTCTTCTTCTGTGTAAATTGCAATAACTATAGACATTCTGCATCATATAGAGGCTGTCCAAAAATAATAGCAAATAAAAAGAAATTAAATAATAGGAACAGAAAAGACAGCAATATTAAAAGAACGGAAAAAAGAAAACAAATCCACGTATAAATAAATCATTAATCCAACCAGGAGTTAGTTATTCTGATGATATAATAAAAAAATCAGCACAAATAAATACAAACAAAGAAATTTACAGGGAAATAGGCAATAATAATAATAGTAACATAACAAACGCAATTTCAGAAATGAAAAATAACTTAATGAGATTAGAAAAAATTGTAGAGAATAATTCTATAAGAATAAATTCAATAGCTTCTCTATTAGAAAAATTATTACATAATCATGATTAATACAAATCACACGCAAACAACAATAAATAAGATAAGTCCGAAAAAGATAAAAATAATAACAGTTAATGTCAATTCAATAATAAAAAAAATCAAAGAAGAACGTCTCTTATAAATTTAATAAACAATCAAAACCCTGATATAATCCTATTAAGCGAAACTAAACTAAATAAAAGCTACGTGCTAGGTTTTCAAAATTATAACGTAATAAGGACAGCTCGAAATAAGACATACCCAGGCGGCAGCACCGCTATAATAATTAAAAAATTCATAAAATATGAAGAAGTATTTATACCTGAAACAGAAAAAGATAAAATTCTAGAACATACCGTAATTAAACTTAATACTACAAATAATGAAATATTATATATTATATATTATAGTCGTATATGCGAGATGCAGAAATCAAAAAGAATTTATACCAAATATGAACAAGATGTTTTCATTCCTCAAACTAAATAATCTACAAAATTGTTATATATTGGCAGGAGAGCTGAACGCAAAACATAAAAACTGGAAAAACAAATAAAAACGCGCGTGGTATAGCACTCAAAAAGTGGATTGAGCAACAAAATAACTTACAAATTAAAACTACTGAGTTCAAAATATCCATCATATCCAAATGGAAACTCATTCCTTGATATAGTACTAGCAGACGCCAGAATAAATTTTCATGAGATAGACGATGACTGTAGTTTGGACAATATTCCATACGATAGTGACCACAACGCAGTCAGATTCGGTATATCATTAAACAATGATAACAAATTAGAACTAAATAGTAATAACTTCAAACATAAATATAATATTAAAAAGACAGATTGGAAAAAATTCAAAAAAAAAACTTAAACAAAACACCAGTATCGTCATTAGACCGGTTATCGCGGTGCTGGATCCGTCCGCCAGGTATACCGGGAAGTTCGCGGGTTCGCCTCGATACCCAAAAGCTGTCAACCAGCGGACGGTTGATTCGCTTATAAACGAGACTTCGGCTTCGGTGTCGAGTAGGGCCTCGAATGGCTGCTCCTCGATGTACACGGTTAGCGGTTTGTAGTGAATCTGGAAGGCGCGACCGCGCGTTACTCGGTCCCGGCGGAGTTTCCCGTCGGCGGGTGGCAATCTCTAGTCAAAACTTCGTCTTTTCCGCATTGTGAGCAAAATTTCCTCGGTATGCGCAGACAGTCGTGTCGCGTGTGTCCCCGTTGCTTACACCGCCAGTAACATTCGCGGCGATCGTAAGCCACGGCGGCCGCGGGGACGGGTTTCGGTAGTTTTTGTCTCTCGGCAGTCGAGTTCGATTTGTTCAATCTCCTCCGCGCGTTTGAACAGTTCCCCCGGTCGGTTTACCTGATGACGCGAAATGTGATATGTATACATCACGGGGGTGCACGTTCTCGTATAATATTTCTAATTGCTCGCCACTATCGTACCCTCCTGCTCGTCGCATCATCGTGGATAATTTCGTTGAATATTTGCGATACGACTCGTCGGGCCCCTAACTAATCGGGCTTGAATTTCGCGTGTTAGCTTGTACTTATAGCGCGCTGGCAGGTAGAACTCTCTGAACGCTTTGCAGAATTCCCCCAGGTCGTCTAGTCATCGCGATTGTTGCGGTACTACATTAGCGCGTCCTCCCTTAGCAATACCGCAAAGGAGTTGGTCTCCCGTGAGATCGTAGCCTTGTTTTAGCTCCTGTATTCGTTCGAGAAATGCCACGGGGTCTTTCCCTTCGAAATGGCACCCCATTTTCGGATTTGATTGATCACCTTAGCTGTGCTCTCCGGCGGCGTGAGCGTAATTGGCGGTTCACCACTGACCGATGGTTCGATTTCGGCGCCGGTGCTAATGCGGAACGCGTCGAGACGCGTTCGATTATGTATATACTCAACCGGCGTCTCAGTTCGTCGAGCGTGCCGTCTGTCGCGAGCCCGAGACATTGTAATTCGGCTATTATTTCCTCTTTGTTTAAGCGATAGATCCACGCTCGTGGAACCCGGACGTCTTCTTCACCGGATGCGATGGACCGCGAAGGTCCCTGTTCGGGCACCCTGAAACGACAATCAATTTTATCCGCCGCTACCAATTCGAAATGCCGCTGGTACGATCGGACGTACTAAGCGGCCACCGAATTGCTGCACACCGTCCCCCCGACTACCGAGTCGAGGACGGGCAGTACCGGCACGTTCTTCACCAGCTCGACTTTAAAGATACCGCGCCGGATGAGCAATGGAAGGTATGCGTCCGAGCAACCGACCGACCGGGGATACTACGCCGATACCACGACGCTCCGACCGCCGGGCACCCGAGGATCGCGAAAACCATCGCGAGAATCACGCGAATTTACTACTGGCCGGGGATGTTTCGCGAGATCGCGAGATACGTTCGGCAGTGCGAAAACTGCCTCGCCTACAAAGCGTCTTAGCGCCGACCGCCGTGGCATATCCGTGGCAAGTAGCGATCGACCTCGTGGGGCCCTTACCACGTTCAAGCGGGGGGAATGTGTGGTTGCTCAACATGCAGGACCGTTTTATCAAATTGGTAGAGATGCGGGCAATGCGGCGAGCAACCACACCAAATATTCTCAAACATCTTACCGAGGCGATAATCTTGCGCCACGGATGTCCCGATGAAATTCTGTCCGACAACGGGACACAGCTAAAGTCCGCCACTCTTACAAACAATTAAATGCGCTCGGGATCAGGCATAAGTTTACACCAGCGTACACGCCGCAATGCAACTCGGTCGAACGCACGAACCGTACGATAAAAACAATGATTGCATAATACGTGCAACGCCGGCACCGTTCGTGGAACAAACGTTTAGGCGAAATTCAATTCGCGTTCAACACCGCCACGCATGACGTCAGCGAATACACCCCGGCGTATTTAATTTACGGCCGCGAACCGCGCCAGCCTGCGGAACCAGTACGCAACCAACAACACGCGCAGCCGAGCGAATTCCAACGCCGATTGGAGGAAGCATACGAACTCGTACGGATAAATTTGGCCCGCGTGTTCCAACGACAGGAGAAGCATTATAATCTTCGCCACCGCGACTGGCGACCGCAAATAGGGAATCTTGTGGAAGCGTAGCCACCCCCTGTCGAGCAAAGCCAATGCATTTAACGCCAAACTAGCACCAAAGTAAATCGGACCGCTGGAAGTCCGGCGAATTATCTCGCCAGTAATATTCGATTTGAAAAGCCGACAGGGGAAATGGTTTAGGAACGTGCAAATACAAGATCTGAAAAGCGACCCGGGCGACCCAGATGGGGGGGGAGGATGATGACGATACACAAAACAGGGATAGCGACAACGAATGAGACCGCGACCGAGGACAAACAAGTCGCAATAACACCGACACCTGCCGGAGCGCTCACTTGCACGGCAACCATGGAACGCGACATAGTGGCTGAGATCGAGGAACTGCTGGCCGACACCGAGCTGGCGATCGCTGAGATTCGGCGTCGCTGGGTACGATTTCGGACGGAGGCCGCGGAACCTATGATCCCACCGCCAGTATCGAGCACACCGATGGTACAGCCGCCAAGACCAACGCCAAGACGGGACGTCCCGCGAATCGGGACGGTGGTGCAACGGGCGGACGGACAGCTCGCCGTACCGCCACCGCTTCCGCTTCGATGGCGCCCCGTAAGGCCAGCCGAGACCGCGACCCGAGCCAGGTCGCCGTCACCGCTGCGCGAGAATCCAGAGCCGCTACGCGCCGTGGGTCCGCGACCTCCGCCCCCCATAAGGGTGGAGGTCCGGCCAGGCGTTACGGCGGACATACCATACTTCGCGGTTCATGTGAACCGAAAGTACAGACTGCGTATTCCCGAGGGCAAATTTGTCCTACGATTTAACCGCGACGGATCCTTGCGATTTGTACGCCAGATCACGTAAGCGATGCCCAGTTCGGGCATTAATAAATGAGGGGGTGATGTAACGATACGTAATTACGTATCGTTACTAATTGGCCGGTGACCATCAGTCGGCCACCGCCTGACCGAACATCCGTCAGGCGGGGATCGGGGCGCGGTGCGCCCCAACTCTTTTTAAGATTTCCAAGCGTGAGCGAGCTAAGTCCCTCGTGGGACTTATTGTTAGAAGCGGAAAACACGAGCCGACCGCGACCGAGCGGTTCCGACGCCGCCCGAGGCGAACGCCCGCCGGCCGACGCCGAACGCGCCCGACAACGGCCGACCATCGCCGAAGCGCAAGCGGCGCGCACCCACGGTGAGCGCAGCCGGGTGAGCCGGGTACTCCCGCTAAAAACCAAAAGCCAGGAATATAAAAAGGCCGGTCCGAGACCGAAATAGCAGATATCCCCGGGGAGTGAATTTCGCTTCCGAAGCCACTTGCACTACTTCTCCTAGACGAACCATCACGCACGAGGTCGGGTGTTCCCTGTCTCGGCCGAGTATTGGCGGCCGCTGGCTCTCCTAGCTCCGACCAGAAACCGATCGGCGACTCCTAGAGGCAGGGAGTTCCCCCCTCGACTGCGTAGCCGCAGTCGTCGCCGACCAAGAAAAAATCCGTCTTAGCAAGGGCAAGGAGTTCCTTCCCCTCTGCCGGGGCTCCTCGGCTACCGGGTAGGTCTCCCACCACCATGTCGCATTGCACCGCCGCGTTCCTTTCCTACCGACTCATTATACCCGAGGATAATCGCGTATCCACGCCCCGAATTATTGAACACTCGCATCTCGTGTTACATGGTATATCCGCGCTCCCGAATTATTGTATAAATCGCGTACCGCACTACCTGGTATATGCGCGCTACCCACACTCCCGAATTATTGTATCACCGCGTCTCGCGCTCCCGAATTATTGTATAATCGCGTACCGCGTATCCACATAGATCCGCGTTCCCGCATTATAATACCATCGCGCCGATCGGGCAACGCGCCTCATGCCGAAAGGCGTGACCGATAGCAACCGCGCACGTACCATCGCCTGCGCGAACGTACCGGTACACTACCTCCGGCGATCCACGCTCACCGCATTCTCAAATTGAAGTTGTTATTGTACGTAAATCTTGTTTTCATTTAAATATATTATTTTCTTTTATTTTTTATCACAAAAACGTCTACCTCACTTATGGACCTTCTCTCGCTCCCTGATCCCGACGAGCTAGTCCGCGCAGGAAAAAAACTAAGGTCGTTTCAAAACAATAACAGAAAAAATCCTCAACGATAGGAACCTGTCAGTATTAGAAATAAAAAACTATCTTCAATTAATAAATGAAAAAATTACAGAAACAATGGAAAAAGTAATACCTAAAATAAAAGAAAAAGACTCTATCAATGCTTACATTAATGAAAAAATAAGAAAATTACAAAAAAAGAAAAATAAGATACAAAAATCCATCACCTTAGAAGAAAATGGCCGAGAATCAATAAAAACCGATTAGAAGACCTAAATATAGAATTAAATACTATTAGAGAAAGATTAAAAGTAGAATTCACAGCATCAATTAATAATTACTGAGAAAATAAAATAAAAGATATCTCAAAAAAAACTCTAGGCAAATGTTCCCCAAACTAAACAGTACCTTCAGGAAAAAAGAAATAGCTCTAGTTAGCACATTAAGAATACCAAACATCTCTCCCATCTTAACAGAGGCAGGAATAGATGTAAATAAATTAAAAAAAAGACAAAACGAAAACGTCGCTATAATAGACTTACAAGATAAACTAAACGCAATAGGTGCGCATTTCGCAAGCATAAATAACAAAAAATTGAATAATGAAAATCCACAACTTGAAAATATAATTAACAAAGAGATTATGATACTAAAAGATCAAATAGAAATTGAAAGAACGAACAACATGGCACTTTGTGCTTTTTGTGTTCCAATGAAAGAAAATCTTAAAAAGAAAAGAAATAAAAAGAAATACTGATGGCTTGCGGATAACGAGTCAAATAATCAACCTACGATATATCAATCTACTGTAAATAAGATTTTATATATATTTTATTTTTTTTATACTATACATTCTACTTTTTTACTATATACTTATATAAATATGTTTAGGTTAAATAAGCACTACTATATATATACGTATGCTAATATTCATTATTTCATAAGCGCAAACGTGCGAATACAAATTCATACGCACATACAAGAACAAGCGCGCGCGCGTACACACAGTACTGCATACTCGCTACTCAATTACGTACTCGGTATCTCAGACTCGAGTCTATTGTCAAGTGGTTCTCGAGTTGATCGAGTATTTTTGAGAATCGAGTTTGACGAGTCTAGTACTCGACTCGTCGCATCACTAATACCAAGGATGCCCTACTCTTTTAGAACTAAAAAGAAAGGCTAACGAAAAGAAACTACTACTAATACAGGAAAGAAGAGAAAGAAAGATCAAAAATTTAAATACGTTTGTTAAAAAAAATATTAATTACACGGATGCATAAAAAAATACACAAGAAAAAGAATTAATAGATCTCGCTTCTCGACAAAATATTTTTAATAATTTTCCTAACATGACTATGACAAATAACGTGCAAACGCATCTTCCCATTCAGATATTAGCGATTTATTTAAAGAATTTCAATATCAAATACTCACAATCTTACAAAAGCAACAAGAACAACTTAATAATTTAAACAGAATAATAGAAAATACAGAAAATAAAACCAACTATGTACTAAACATAATAGATACAATTTCCCTCAAAATGATTAATTTTTCTCAAATAACTTCTACAAATAAATATTTAAATAAATTAAAAATAATATCAATAAATATAAATTCAATAGTAGCAAATCAAAAAAGATTCTCATTATATAATATATTAAAATCACAGAATCCAGATATCGTATTCCTTGAAAAAAAATTTAAAAAAATCGCGTCATAAGATTTAAAGAATATAATATTGTTAGAGAAGATAGATTAAGCAAATACGGAGAGGGCACCACTATAATTATAAGAAAAAATATAGCACACCAAAAAATAAATATATACAATCTAAGAAATAATCCAATACTAGAACACACGAACATAAAAATAAAAATCAATTCAAATCTCCTTTTAATAGCCGCATATGCTACATACGGAAGCCAAAAAGAATTTATTCCTGACCTAAATAATTTATTTAATCAATTGAAACTCAATCACGAAAGCAACTATTTCATACTAGCAGGAGATTTAAACGCTAAGCACACAAATTGGCTTAATCCAAAAGGCAAATCCCTTGATCGCTGGCTAAAAGAAAACGAATTTTTTTACAAATCAAAATTGTACTGCACACAATTTCCATGTCTATCAAGCTAGAATACCCATATAGGCACAATCATACGAAACTGTGCGGAGAATTTAGTGCTCTTTATATGCTAATTTATTGCTCTAATCCTGATTTTTGTGCTCTTGCCGTTTTGCGAGAAATGACTTTTGTGCTGTCTGTTAAAAAAGTTAGAATACCCATTAAAAAAAACGTTTAAAAGAATAATAGAAAAATGGCACTAATGTTATGATTTAGTGCTAATTATGTGCTTTTAATCTGTCCTAGTTTAAATTTTGCTGCGCTACCCCTTACGCTAAAAATGACTTTTATGCTACCTTTCAATAAAGTTAGAATACCCACTTAAAAAAAAAAGAAGTATTTAAAAAATGTATTTACACTAAGTTTTAGTGCTAATTATGTTTCTTTTAGTGCTAATTATGTTTGAATTGCTTTCAACCTATCCTAGTCTAAATTTTGCTGCGCTACCCCTCACGTCGAAAAACTACCCCAAAAGTGATGCTTTATAAGTTAGCGGAACAAAATGAGCAGAACCAATTCTAATTAGTATATTTATTTGTTGCTCATTTGTTGCTCTCGAAATATGTTAGTTTAAAATTTGTTGCTTGCAAAAGAAGTTGTAAAAATAGCAAAAACCCTCTCAGCGTGCAAATTTACAAGAGTAAAGTACCAGAAAAAAATGTGTTGCCCCTTTAAATTTATTATTAGAATGTTATATGAATTTGTTGCTCCCAAAATATACAAGTTTCGATTTTATTGCT
>VBVR01003132.1:0-18918 GCA_011638315.1 Tetramorium parvispinum | reverse complement strand
ATCTAAAATAAATAATCTAAAATATCTAAATAATTAAAGTATATTGCATTAAAATTTTGTTTCTTCGAGAAACATAAAGAAATGTTTTCTCGTTACATATAAAATGATAATTAATATTAATAATTTCATAAAGACATTCTATATATTATTATGTAATTGTCTAAATTTTTTAAATTGGAATGGAATTTTTTTACATAAGAATACAGTAACTTTATAATTTCTAAGTAATTGTTTTCTCTTAACAGTAACATCCCTCGATGCTTCTCGACGTATTATATTTGCCACATTGCACCAGAGATGCCATCCAGCTGTTATCCAAAGTGAAACGCTTCATTAATTACGCAGGCCGTCCTTGTCAGGGATTAGCCGCTATTTGCCACTTCAAACGAAATCTCAATTTCCCGAAGTCACTGGGTTCTCTCCTTTCGACCGGCCCTGGTCTCGCGGGTCGATAAAGCCTCTCACTCTCTCCCGCTTCCACATCGCGCATCCTCGACGAGGGACGAGGCGGACGAGGTACGGCCGAGTAGGACGGAAAACCGCTGAGTTCTGTCAGTGGCCTCTCGGACACGGAAGCATCGGAGGTGGAGAACGTTCGCGGCGAGACGTCTCCTCTTCGCCTCGACGTCCCGAGGCTCGCTGACGCGCGCACGGGCATCCGCCACGGTAATTAATTAGTCGCGAGTGCGATTCGCGTACTCGCGGGCGTTAATGTGCGCGATAAATGCTACGATAGTGAGAACGCATCCTGTTCCAGGCCACGCTCGACATATTCCGTCGACGTACCGCGAACGTTCGTGCGCGTTCACGTGTCGACATCGCGAAACGTCAAACTGACGGCGAGTTCGATCGGTCCTTTTTCTCAAAGAGGCGCCTCCTCCTGCACAAAGGAGACACAGTTACTCTCGCTTTGACTTACCGCGGATGTACTGTACCTCCCAGCATCCCCCGAAAGACACCCGGTAACACGTTCGGCGTGTGAAATGCCCTTAGCACGGCATGAGGAGTCACGCGAGCTGTCATCTTTGCCAAAGTCAATGAAAGCATGGCGAGCAATATATGTCCTTTACATACTAATGTTAGTCAAATTTCTTGCTCCTCTCTTGGATTTTTTTATCTTCTTCTTCGACACTTGGCGCCAGTCGATTATTAGCTTGATGAGCAAGGGCTCTTTGAAAAATACGTTTAAGGGATAAAGGGATGTGAACACATCGACATTGCGCGTCGACGCGGTTCTTCTTACGAGCTTCTTCTTGAGCTTGTTTTACACAAGAATTAATATCTCAAGTTTCCCGCAATTTCTTTCATCTCTTTGATCAATCCTGTAGTCATCTTTTCTTTAACATTCAAGCACTGGCGTGTTGATATTGATGTTATTTCATGTGAAATTTTCACAAAGAAAAGAGATATCGGAACGTTCATAGTGCTATAATTATAAGCAATTAAAAAAAAGAAAGTTTTCATTTGTATTAGGAAGTGGAAATGAAACCTTATTTTCAAGTTAATCCAGGCTGAACTTAATGGAATTAGAGAAAATTTAATTAAATGTCATCGGTTTCTACAAATCTTAAATCTCATTGGCACAGATAAAAATATCTAATTAATATTTATTATTTATCCAGTTAAAATATTTAAATAATATTAAAATACATTTTTTTAAACATTATTTCTTTTTATATAAAAAAATACAATTTCTGGAAAAAAAATTGCTTTTAAATGCTCTTGGAAAGTGCTGATTGCCCAACGTTCTTAAAAAAATCTCGTGAGCCAAGAGTTCGTGAATGAAAGCGTTCTAAGAAGCCCGCTATAAATAATTCCAAAAGATTTTCGTACCTTGGCCAACAACTTGAGAGAGTCATTAAAAAGGAATTAATTGAGAATGTATCGCGTGACTTTCTTCACTGCAGCTGTTGGCAAATTGCAATTTTATACAACTCTGCCGCTTGCTCCGTTTGTGTCCTTACCATGCTAGCGAACCATTTGATCGCTTTTTGCTTCGTAGAAAAGTAGCAATGGGCAGCAGGTCAGTATGCCTGCCAGATCCATATTATGCTCACGTACCCATTGTTAAATACGAGCAGTTAATTCTCATGACATTGACTACTATTTTCACAACTGAACAAAGCTCGAACTTAGCGGTCGCATCTGGCATAAATGTGGAATATAGATGCGGGCTGTGTGTAAAGTCGAGTAGAACATATGCCCGTGAAAATGAGGCCATTCGTCTTTTCTTTAGCCCTTGAGAATTGGTATGGGATAACGGTGATATATATCTCACGTGAAATATTTACAAAATTTAGTCTTTTACAAAATAAAGTGATACTTTTATAACGTTTAGTATTTTTTATTATTGTATTTAAAATTGTTGCGAGATAATAATGAATATTAATGTAGAAGTGGCAGGAAAAACGTGTCATCTTCTTTGTACACATGGTCTTTGATATTCATATTATACAGTAAAACTAATACTAGGATCTTGAATATATGTTTTATACCAAAGTTGATAAGATTAGGCGCCAGTGCTTAAAAATTAAAATAGAAAGAAGAGTGTATGTAATTAGTTCTGTACGTACATAATTAGGTTAATATGTTGCCGTCCATTTTTTTTAATTTCGAAGACCAAGTATTTACACGCGCATGTCCTCATTTATATTGCCTGCTGCTTTAACTATTGTTAGTAAAGAACAATAATTAACATAACAAACCGAAGATGCAGAGGTTTGCACAAGTTTTTCAATTAGACGCGCTATCGATCCCGGCCGTCCGAAGATTCGTTCGCGCATTTTAACTTGCACTTGTTCACCTCGTGGGAGAACTTATTAAATCCATAATGAACAAACGAGTGAAAAGTTGAATCTGAAATGAAAATATTGCACATCGGACGAATGAATGTCGATGTACTGAGACGAGTTTGATAACGCTGAAACGAGGTTGTGGTTTATCGCCTGTATAAAGACCGCCCGCAAGTTTCCGCGAGTAATTACGCCGCTGAAATAACTTGTTTCAGTACTTACACTGAAGATAATCTAATAAATTAGGACTGGAGAGCTCGTTTTTCGTGGATGAGGTCGAAATCACGGCAAAATCGAAAAAGAAATGATCGCTTGCACGAAAACATGTCGAAAATAATTTTATTTTCATGTGAGACATTGTTTTTCGAGAAAATTGATTTTGAGGACTCGAGAGTTAAGTAATAATACTTTCTATCGTTTTGGAAGATCTTCAATAACCTTATGCGATACATTGTGTTGCACTGATGGATAATAAGAGAAATAAAAACAGAATAAACTATTGTTCTCTTTGAACAAAAAATTGTTTTCTCATATATTGCTGAAAAAAAATCTGAAATGGAATTCATTTTATTTCGAACGAGACCAGACTGGCGAAAAATAGATCCATATGAATATTGAAAGAGAGGTTCTATCCTTGAATTAAAAATGAATTTTTTTAAAGATAGCTTATGCTCTTTGACTTTCAAAAGATATCTTGTTACATGTCAAAAAGCGTGGTTTAAAATGCACTTATCGGTTTTATGATATTTTTTTATCTCTAAAATAAACATTATCTCAAATATTGCAAATTCTTGAAATCGTAATATGTTTTTTATTCAGATGTATTTTTATTATTGAGCGTGGCTAAATTTACGTGATCAGATTAGATGACACAAATGCAATTTATAGAAGCGACTGATGTTATCAAACTATTGAAATATACATTAATAAAGTTGGCGTTCGTATTTTCGCTGTAGTTATTGATAAAGACTTTTAAAACTTGTTCGAAAACAATTTCATAATTGAAATTGACACAGGGCATATTAAGTTAAGCGTAACAAAATAATCGAGACAAATAAAAGTCAAATATCGAGAAAGTAGAATAAAACATATTCATGCGAAATATATTGGATTTTAATTACAAATTAATTTTCGAGCAGTTAAATTTATTTAATTAACCATTATAATTACATTTATGTTTTCAGTTGTTTTAGATGTCAAAGAAGGAACTAAAATAATGTTTTGAAGAAGAGAAAAATACTGCACGATACATTTGTATGTTTATTTTCTAGCAATTCAATAATATAAAAAATGAGATTTACATCTTTCTAAAATTTTATATTTTACAATTCTACATACTCTCTCTAATTTAAATTGCAAAAATTTATTATAATAATAATTTTGTAACGGGTATTTATTTTTCTGATTTCGTTATTATACAATTTCGAATACGTAGTGAAATATTATTTTTTTACTTTATACAACATCGAGGATTACAGTAAATTTTGCTCAGAGTTCTTATTTGCATTATGAAATTAAGGAAGTCTTTGTTGAATATAACGTATGAGTCACATGCAATTATGCGTGGAAAAGCGTAGTTAGGAATGCGTGCTGGCGATCAATAGGTTTAAATCTGTGCGATAGTATAGCGTGTTTTCTATCGATGGTGTGTATATCGATCGATGTGTTTCAGCTCTCTACCGAATTTTTATGGCTTTACGCCGCTACCTCTGAAAAATCCTCAGCATTTTTCACGAAATAAGAACATTATCTTTTTAATCTCTCAAAATTATGACGCGCACAACATTAAAGAAGAGATTTGCATGTAATTTCGAACTATAGTTGATTTAGGTAGAAATGAGTTAACTCATTTGTGTTATTTCGAACAATATGTTAAGTTTGATTATTTAAAGTTTTACATTGACATTCGGAAGCAACGCATATAACACGTTCTAACTTTGCTAATTTAACTTCAAGCGGATTACATTTTCGTCTTCAAGTTATAGAAGTGGCATAAATTTCTTCAAAATGTACCGTGCTATCTTTACTTATTTATTTCGTAGTAATAACGTGAAATTCATAACAAGCATTGTAAGCGTTAATCGCTTAAATAAGTCACGTACAGATTTTATAGGCAATTTATAGCTAATTTGCAATCTGAATTTTAACGATATCTTTTTATGACTCAACGGTTGTTTTTCTTTTAATAAAAATATCAAGATATGTGTGTGTTTGTATTGTTTAAATTATGCAAAGAGCAATAAATGATGCAAAGAGCTTTCTTTTGTAAAACTCAATTTTTAAAAAATAAATAAACTTCTTGTTGTTCTGCAATTAATTTCAAGTTGATTGATTAATTTCATTATTTTAACTTAGAATTTCAACTCGTGGCCTAATTATAAAGAGATATTAATAAAAACTAGAAAGTTTTGTGCGATAAATAATAATTTGTATGCGGTAAATAATGATTTACTTTCATGTCTTTGTTAAGATAAGATTGATTGCAGATAAGATTGATGGCATATTTTGAAAACCTGTTATTAAAATTAGTAGCAAATTGTAAGCTAAGCTGCTCCTTTATTATATCGCTTCTAACTTTAACGCCCAATTTTCATGTTATACGTAGAATTTGGTGTATAATATACACGTAAATATACAAGGATGTGTTGATATTATACATCCTTCGTCATGTTCTCATGTATTCAAAAGTTATTCAAGTTTTCCCGAAATTTGCTCGAACGCACTAATTGGATTCTACAACGAACGTATTACCGGAAATCCCAGACCAATGTAATTGTCGACGTATTTCAAGTTAAATTGTAATCGCAAAATACTACTACATAAGCCTGAAAACAAACAACAACAGTTTCCATTACAATTCTAAACATTTAACAATCCGTGACATTATTTGGTTAATAAGCAGATGACGTTTCATTTATGAATAGCAATTTAAGAATAATTATGATTGAAAATATTTAAAAAAATGCATTAAAAGCAAATCACAATAGAGATAAAATTTAATTTTTTATAATTATATAATAAAAATATATAATTGAGTGCAATAATATATTTTTTTTTATTTAATAAATTATATTTTTTAGACAAAATTATTTTGTATCTTACATAAAAGGTCGTTGAAGATTATGCAAATTTAAGAAAGGACAAAGATGTGCATTAATCTTGCTATTTCCGAAATTTTTTTCCACGAAAACTAAATCTCACATGAAAAACTTCTATTCTTTATTTTCATTAATTTTTGAAGAATTATCTTTTTACTACAGTCTTATTACTAGTTATCTTATACATATTTTACATAGCGCTATTTACGCGTCGCTTTTAAGTAACTTTTTTAATTTAGCGCTCACGCGCCAACATCCTCTCGTAAGACAAGAAATATTTTCTATTTTCTTGACGTGCAACAATACAACAACAATTAACATAGAAGGCTCTTTAATAACTTAATGTGCCCTAAATGGTGAGACAGCAGAAAGGGAAAAGTCTCTTGGGAATTCAACTTTAGCTTCGTATTAAAATACACGCTATAGAGTTGTACCGTCGATCAATATTTACAAGAAGAAAAAGAAACTCTGATTATGATGCTGCAGAAGTCATTGACATCGCCGAGAATCACGTGGACACTGCGAAGTCGAAGTATGTGCCGGTCAGTCCACACTGTTGGGTCTCATTAATCCATCGGCGGAAACATGCTATCGGAATGCGGCGGACTGGTGCACTTCAAGAAGAGACTAAAGCCTTGCAAGCAACGGTCTCGAGAACTAATTCGTGTTTTCGGAGGATAAGATGAGCAAAAGTGTGGAGTTACTCGCTGGATCGGAGGACAGTGAGCCAACACCTACAGGTGAGCAATATTATAACATGCATTTTGTGTTAAATGGATTTCGTTTTTTCAAGAGAAATTAATAAGCATAATTAACTAACTAAAATAAAATAGCTGAAAAAGGGGTAATCCTTCCATTTTTTTTTTAAATAGCTCTTTTTTAATCTACAGCAAGAATTATTGAATCTGTTAAATAATTAGAAAAATCTTTTAAAAGTTAATAATAAAACAAAAAACTTTGTACACATAAAATGTTGCGATTAAGAATTAATTTGCGTCTAATGTAATTTTCTGAGAGCATAAAAGTTGCACACTGAAAATTACTCGATATTTTTACTTCTTGTTAAATAATTTCTTGAATAATTTCTTTCGCGATAGCTAAACCCACAATATCTTATTGTTTAGGATAATCTATAGAATCCTGTAAAAATTATAATCAATAGCTTGTTCAATGTTCAATAAAATAACTATCGGATCCTCCTATAATCTCTGGGATGCGTTGACAAATGCAATATTCCAGCTAGATGATTGGAGTACCAGATTGATGTCCGTACATTAGCGCATTAAGACGATTTCCGGTGAAAGGGAGACAAAATCCAGTAAACGGTGAAATGCATTTGCCCTTTCCCATACACAGACAGCACGTGAGTGCATGATTTCGCGCCACATTGCACGATATTTTTACTAACGAAAATTGATTGTAAACTTAACAGAGAATTTAATTAAAATGACGATCACCCCGGATGCCCTGTGTAATAGATTTACATCAAGACGTTATAATTGCGTTTTCATCGTAAATGGTTTTCTTGTTGATGCAATAATTACTTTTCGCAAATCTAATAAGAGCAATAGAAGCAAAATTTAACTTAAACATAATAATTTTTCAACAATACTTAATACTTTTTTAATAAGAGAAGAATTCCTTAATAAATAAATAAATACTGTATAAGTTATTATAATAATCAGAAATTAATATCGATTGCGCGACACATTATCGTTCCTGGAATATAATGGAAAGTATGCTAAGCCTTTTAAAGACATTGTGATGCGTATTACTATGTTTAATAATACAGACGGATCGATATGCTTACATGTGAGTACATATAATGTACTTCTCTTGTAATTCTTCTAAAAGCATTGTGTATTTTTCCTTATACCATTCGGAATCCAAGCTCACTCGGTCTGTTACCTCACACGTCCTTTCAATTCGACCAAGGATGGAAAATACTTATTATATAATATAGTGATTTCTTTAGTAAATCAAAACTAGGTTGATAAAATAGGTACTACAAATTACGACTCGTAGCACATAGATAAATAAATAAATTCTAATATAAATAACAAGTTTCTTCAATACTTTTTTCTCTTAAAATATTTCTTAAATGTGTGAAATAAAAAAAAGCATTAATTCTAAAATGTTAAAACTTGGATATTAAATAAGTATACATATACATATAGGTATAATTAAGATTATATACAGAGTGTTTAATAATAGTAACATCGTTCGTGAGTTAAATTGGATATACAAATCCTATATAATTTTACAATTTTCGAATAATTAATGAGAAATTAATTAAGATCTACGGATGAACATTATCCGTGCAATTCAGTGTTGAGAGAAAGAGGTAGTCCAGCGTGAATTAATTATATTAATTATATTAGATATAATCAGAAATAATAATAAATGTAGCCAGCGTTCCATTATTTATTCCAGCATAAGAATATTAAAAGAATAATGACGACTTTTACCATCGAAGTCGTCGAAAGGTTAAATATCTCCTTAAAATGATTTAATGAACCTTATGTACATACTTGACATATGACCGACGTATGACACGTTTTAAAATTATCAATTTTTTAAAGCATAAAGAAAAAGAATATTATAACAACAATTTTCATCTGAGTAAAAATCTGATCTAAAATATTTAATGTATCAAAATGCGTTCTAATATCTAGATGTATCAATATTTTCGAATTATATTCGAAATCTCTCTGTTGGAAAATCGCTATTGTCTACAACCGTTAGTGCGAAAAATGTTATCAAGAAATATTGTAAACGTTATTGATATCCTATGCAATATTCTGTTATCAATAAAACTATTATTCATTCAATTTGCGATTTCAATATATTGAAGTATTACATATCGTTTTGAAATTCCAGGTCATTTATGTTTGTTTTCGGATTATTCAAAAGCGGATTATCCAAAAGCGAGTTTAATAATATAGCAGCATATAAGATAGAAAAGATTTTCTGTAGCTTTGTATAATATCAATTTTCGAAAAACATGAATTTAGAAATAAACTCTTTCATTAAACGCAGATGATTAACATACATTGCAGGAAAGCAGACAAGTGCAAATTGTTATACAACTACATCTATAATTCCATTAGAGCTTATTAAAAAAGGAGTGTCTGTTAAATTATCCGTGTATGTACATTAAATCAAATTATGTCATTAAAGTTGTTTATGCCTTGTTTATTCAAGTCTTTCTGCTGCAAGCAGAAGCATGGTGATAAAAATTTGTTGCGACAACGCCAGTAAAACTTTTCTTCTTCGTGCCGCTCGACGTCGCAACTCGATCGAGAATGATATTCTAACTTGCAGATAACACTTGCGCCCAAGATAGATCCAGATTGAACTTGAACGGGAGCCGTCAGCTCTCGAAAAGCGCCACGGAGCTCCGGGACAGCGAGATCGCGAACAGCTCGCCGTCGAGGCGAGGTGATGGATCGGGCGAGTCCGGCATCGTCCATCATCATCGGCATCATCGGCATCACGGCTCGTCGGTAGCCCAACGCACCCACACCTTCTTCGCGACTCTGAAGAGTCGCTGGGCGCGCAGCAGGAGCAAGGAGCGGAAGAAGTCCAAGGATGCCGGTAGCGTGCAGTCGCAGGACGCGAGCCAGCTCAAGAAAGAAGGTGCCGAGTCCGACTATGCCGCCGATTACTCTTCCGAGCACAGCAGAAGTTCCTCGGCCACTCAGAGCCCGGCCAGGCACTGCCTCAATCGCCCAGGTGAGCGATGTACCTTTGACCGATATTCCGACACTGATTTGTGCCACGTTTTTAGCAGATCTACAAGGACAGATACTATCTCAAATTGAAAATATGTAGCTAATAAAAAAAAACCTGAGAAAGAAACGCAAGATTAAAAGGTAGCGTAATGCTTCTGCATGCGCGCCGATGACCTGGTTATAAAGTTTTCTCTATATCTGATAGTCTATATTTACATGTTGCATATTTACAACAACCTTGCGTGGTCTGAATTTCAAACGGAACGCAATCTTCGATTTATCTTCATATATCCCTTATATTTTTTTTATATTATTCGTTAAATGAAACAAATTACAAAATAGTTGTCTAAAAAATCAATAAAAATGTTTAAAATGTTATTAATAAAAATCCATATTAATAAATCAATTTTTAAATGTTTTAAAATTCTTTATTATCTATTCAAAATTCTCTATTATTCATTAAATAAAAAATCAATCTAAAAATTAAAAGTATGTAAAATTTTTTATTTTATATAAAAATGATATTGTCACAAATAATGAGAGAAAATTTTCAAGGGTCACATTATACGATCTATACATGTAAAATTTATCACGTAATAGGTATTCTTGTAACATAATGATAATTGCGCACCAGTGTTGTGATATATCCGCTATGTAGCATTAAATGCACAATGAGTTGGATCACTACTGTCACGCAATGAAAGATTAAACAGAGCTGTTTATATCGTTTGCAGTAATACTTTTCAACCAATATTTGACGAAACATGAATGTTTCCGGTACATCTTCAATAATTTGTTTATTTAATATCACGAGAGAAATCTCAAACGTTTATATCTAAAAGAATAAAAAAATATTTATTTTTTTCTTTATATTAATTATTTAAATATACTTAATTAATATTTTTTTCGTTATAATTATGTAATTAAATTATTTAAATCTTATTTAAAATCATTTAGTATTAACAAAATCGATGTTAGCGAGAATTTTATTTATTTTTTTCAAAATGTTTCTATCGAAATTTTATTCTCTGAAGCATTATACGCAAAGAAATAACAAACAAATAGTGGTTCGATTAAAATCAAATTTTGTTTAAATTCAGCTATTTAAGTATGTCAAGCATTCTCAATGACTCAAGAAATAAAATTCTGATTATAAATTTAAAATAATACAGCTCTTGATTTTATTAATTCATTTATTCGTACAATGTCTGTAAATTTCTGATGCTCTTTCTCATTTCCTGTTTTTATGATATGCACTAAAATACAGTTCGTCTAAAGTACAAATATATCAACATTTATATTTAAATACTGTATTATAATTACTCTTCTGAAAGAATGGCTTTTTTTAATCCGTTCATCGAGTTTATATGTGTTGGATCACAGTATGTTCTTATGCAATTGCAGTTTTTTTTGTTCCAAGTTGTTACTTTGTATGATAAAAGTTGAAGCGCACTGATCTATGGAACAGATGACTATCTAAGGGTTAAAAGATTTAACCTTTGGAATTATATATACCTATATAGATCACAGGATGCCATCTAGAATACCAAAGAATTTGTGGAATTTATTTGAATAACTGGTTACTTGGAAACTGATGCATTTTCAGACAAATTAATTAAGTTTATTGACAACTTACTCGTTTCAGTAATTGATCCTTTTTGCGGAACAGTTGTGTCGTGTAAATTAATATCCTGGAGGGACGTTGGAATACAAATTCACATTGGAATACGAATGCACATTTAAATGGCTTACATTGTAGAAGACGAGCCAGTCAATTACCATATATCTAAACTGTATCTTGCGTAAAATATATTAAAATAAAGATAATAATTTTGCGTAAAATATATTAAAATACAGATAGTAATTTTAAATATACGTAAATGTGCACGAATAGTATTTGCTATTTTCCAATGAGCGATTAACTAAAATTAAATACGATTAACGATTAACGCAAATAGTTTTGCATGCGTATTTATACATGCAAATAATTACTCATTGAAATTGTACACATCGTTGATTATCAGTATGCAAGTATTGCGCTGCTGATAGTATAACGTGAATTTATTTGTTTATTTGTGAACATGCGGATGAGGATATCGTGCAATTGGTACCTAACACCAAAAGTCGACATGCGCGGCACGTTTAGACCTCATTACATCGATTGATCCGAAATGATCCAACACGAATGCTGGCGTGCATCGCCTACTTAGACATATTAACTCGAAAGACTTCTCTTGTACTTATCTCTGTTTTATAACGCAAGCGTCAGCGCGTGATGGTTTTCTTTAATATCCTCAAGGTTGTAAAGTCGTATTGGCGACAATTTCATAATTACGTTCTCGTCATTTAATTACATTTTTACTCATCATGTTTTCATTGTCTCGGAAAACTTTTTCAATAATTTGATTCTTTATTTGTTCAATTGCATTGTACCAAAAATCGTTAAATCAAATATAAAATCGCGAAATTCGCACGTATTCGATGTATATAATTTTTTTCTACAATACTGTTTCACATTTTTTAAAAATTTAACATTGATGATCTAAAAATAAAAATATAATTAGTTAAATGTAAATGATGTTAAATGAAATTTGTGGAAAACTCAAAAAATGAAGTCATATATTATTTAAATCTGTGACAATTTTTTGAAAGACACTTGAGAGAGAGAGAGAGAGAGAGAGAGAGAGAGAGAAAGAAGACACGGTTTTTATTTATTTTCAATGATCACGCAAAAATCATGTCGCTATTACATCGAGTGTCCAAAGCGATGATTTATTTAATATTACTAATAATATTATAATTTATGCAACGGTTTTCTTACAACAACGTTGCGTTTATTTCAAAGCAGTGTATATTGAATGCGCAGAATCTCCACTGGCACGCGGTAACCGAGAAAAGACTGTGATCGTGCAAGAAGACAACGCTGGAAAATGCGGCGAGGGATTCTCCAAAGGATCCGTAAGCTTCCAGAGGGAAGAGCATATGGGCGAAGAACCTCGGGATTCCTTCAGCCAGGACGGCGACTTTCTTCAGGACGAGATGACACGAAAAAGAGAACAGGCGTTGAGGCAACATGCCTTCTTCCAACTTCGTTTGCACATAAGAAGAGGGGCAAATCTCGTTGCGATGGATAGATGCGGTAAGAGAGAAAGAAAGAGAACTTCAACTATTTTTGATTGGAGATACAATATAATTTATATCGGTTTTTTTAATAAAAAAACCAAAAAAGAAATTGTCATAATTGGTTTGTAAATTAAACAATGTTGAAATACGTATGTGTGTATACTATGAAAAATGCTGTTTAAAATTGTTGTAAATTTGTCTAAAGTCTGAATATGTTGTTATTTTTATGCCAATAAATAAGATATAGCTTAAAACTTTATACTCTATTTATGAAGGTAAAGAATTATTATATTTATTGCATAACCATAAATTTTACGATATATGATTTATAGTTTGATGTTTGCTTTATGATTTCAGGCGCGAGCGATCCTTATGTGAAAGTAAAATGCTCAGGGCGATTGCTACACAAATCGCGAACCGTTCATCGCGATCTAAATCCAGTTTGGGACGAAAGTGTCACCTTGCCTATAGAAGATCCTTTTCAGCCACTTACTATTAAGGTACATTTAGTGATTTTCTCATATTAAGATTTCGGATATATGTATATATAAAATGAAAGAATAAAACAGAAAAGAGCTAAATATGTTCAAATTTAATAATTCAATTTTTATCATAAGCAGAAATTAAAAATAATTCTTAATATTATTTAATCCATAATAACTCAGACTGTTTAATGAAATGTAATTAAATGTTTGAAAAATATAATTTATATTAATTTTATTTAGATAAAAAAATTATTTTAAAATTATCTGTTTTATTATTTAAAACCTTCTAATAACCAAACGGTTTTTTATGTACTGTCAGGTTTTCGATTACGATTGGGGCCTGCAAGATGACTTTATGGGGGCTGCTAAGTTGGACCTTACGCAACTCGATCTTGGGCATTCTCAGGATATAACATTAGAACTTAAGGATCCGGACAGACCAAAGCAACATTTAGGCGAAATCTACCTGACAGCTACACTTTGGCCAAGAAATCAACAAGAAAAAGAACAGGTATTTTTATTCTCTTCAATCTAATCGAATACATTTAAGAAATTTTTTTATTCTTTATTTTTTATTTACTTATCTGTGAGATGATGGATTAATCAGCTATATATAGGTACACGATACCAAATATTCAAAAGTACAAAAGATGAAATGTTGAAGAAGTATCAACAAGAAGTGGTTCTATAAAAGATTAACTAAGGGGTGATGAGCTAACAATAAGTGATCTCGGCGTCGATCGTTCTCGGTCTTGGTAAAGAGATGGATGTGCCCGTGCGTATATTTATAGCGTGTACATGAAGAATGGGAAACTGGGTTGTGAGGGAAGTACGCGCCCGCGTCCGTATTACGGTATCGACTTGTCGTTGAAAGTGGAGTGCAAGGCCTGGCCCTTATCGCCCCGCAGTTCCACTTATGTCTTAACTATTATTAAACGCCATTCCGCGAGGAATAACTTAGCGGGATATCTCTCGGGTATTACGCATTAAATCTAATTTATTTACGAATTAATAGTAATTTATGTAATGGTTTTCTTACAACGACGTTGCGTTTATTTCAAATGCATAGCACTTAGGTCGTTTAGACTTTTGCAATTGCATAAGCTATAATCCGGTCCTACCATTTAATTTGTATTACTTTTATATAATTATGCTCTTAGATAATTATACTTTTGATAAATACTCGGATATTTTTTTAAGGATATTTGAATATTACATGCAATTTGCATACAATTTGAATTTGCCTCGCCCATTGCTCGCCTAATTTAAAAAATAATAAGTTAGCTTTCAGAAAGAGGCGATTTTAAAACTTTTTCTATTAAAATGTAATTTTGTATTTTATTATTTTCTTTTGACAAATTAATAGAATAAAATACAAAAATGAGACACAAGCAAATAAATACATGATTATTGAATTGATGATTGAATTGATTTGAATTGAATTAATTCGCAACAAATAATTCTCTCTATATTTTTATTAAGGAAATATCGATTGCGGGGCCAAGAACTGTCAGATGAAATATGTTGGATATCGAACACTCTGGGTATCTATAAAATTGGCTGATAAGTGTACATAATATGCTATCTATACCTTACGTATGATATATTCCCACATATTACATTGAACATATTAATAGTCTATCGTCCGATGCTATAATCCGATGCTATAATCCGATGCTATAATCCAAAGCAATCATTTTTTTTAGATAAGACTTTTTAGATGGTATTAATAATCCGGGACGTTATACTAAAAAATTTTTGATCTTATTAAATGCAATTGAGTTTTAGCCTTTCAGACATTTGATTCAATAAAGAATTCATTATAAAGATATTTAATACGAAAAAAAAAAAGAAATAACGAAAGGACAGATAAGAAACTTTTTAATATTTTATTTTGTACATACATACAATACCACACGTGTATGCTTTTTTGAAATCTTTTAAATTTGACTTTGAAATTAGTTTCATTTGAACAAAGAATTTTTAAATAAAGAAAAATATTTCTACATTCTACATTAGATGAATTTTTTTCTACATTATATAAATTTGCCATTGTATTGTATATCTATTTTTTTTTCTCTACGAGTTGAGAAACACTTATGTACGTCAGAATATCGCGTTCCGCGGTTACGGCATCGTGTATATACACAATGTCTCAATGTTTGTCGACATAACATTGCTTTTCTGACGTGAGGAATGGAGGGAGAAGGAGCCCAGCTGGCCGGCACGCTTCGCAGGTTGATGATGAAGAATGACTTAGTTAGTAGACTCAGTCTTTTGCCGTCTTACTTTGCGAGGCACGACGGGTGCTTATCAGTGCGGTGCCGATTCGATACCGGCACGGAAATGTATTCTATTGTGCGTTAGTAACGAGTTCACCTTTGTTCCTGATAAGAGACTTCCGATGATTACGTATGCCGTGCCTGCACGTGACTGAATTGTATTTCTGCCGTGACTCACCGGTGCTAATCGGCGATATCGAGCGCCGTGATCGTCGAGAGGAAGTGCTTATATTTGCACTTTGTAGGTTTTGTAAATAAGATACAAGTGAATCAGTGTGTAAATCTATGTGTAAATCTATGTTCACGGACACTTTTTCTTTTACATTTTTTTTCTTCTCTTACACGCGTCAGTCGTTGAAATCTGCTGAGTCGAGTGTGAAGCTTCAGCGCGAGTAGTTCTTTAGATTAGATCTGTCTCGAGTGGTTGCTCTAAGCGATTTCCTTTTTGCAAGAACTTATTGTAAAAAGTGTGACATATAAAGTACGTACAGTGACATATAAAATTGAGTGTAATTGTAATTTATCGCACAAGAGATGCAGAATCATCACGCTTAAACGCAATTTGTACATTTCTGCTAGATAATGAAATCCGATGACTGACAGCTTCTTCCAAGCAAAACATATGTTTGAACGCTTTTATTAAAACCTGCGACGTTCTGTGTGACGATGTCAAATGAAAGACAAAAAACAGAGATCGTCTTTGAAGAGATCTGGTTTTACCTGTTTGGACGCGAATCCACGAAAGATGCAAGCCGATCGAACGAAAGATGAGAACGGGTTTATAATCACTTTGTTGCTAAGGAAAACTAAGGAATTCGTAATAAAGGCATCGACGAAAATAACACGTTAAACAAACACTTTCTATGAAGGAAAATATTCACAATTCCGTTATTCCTGCAGAAGATTCGAAACGTTCAAAGGAATTTCCACTCGCAAGAGTAATCTCTGCGGAGAAAAGATCTGTAATGTATTAAAATCGATTCTATATTCAATCTGTATCCGGTTTCCACACATTCGAAGTCGAAGAAGGTAGTGATCGACAAAATATGCAAAATTGACACAGAGAGAGAGAGAGAGAATCCGATCGAAGCTGCAATCGTCACGTTCAAAATGGATACTGCGCCCGAAATAGACTCCTCACCTGAACTGGACGTAACAAGTGAATTGACTATACCTAAGATCGAAGTTACGTCGGAAATTGTCAAAGCCACGTCCAAGAATGACGTTGAGATTGAGACAATGGCCGAGGCAATGTCGGAGAAGAACTCCGGTGATGACGTGTCTACGGTCGACACTACGTCTGAAATTCACGTAATATTTCATGCGGACGTGGCGTCTAATAAAATAGATGTGGTGTCTACAGCACCCGATATTACCGTGCCACCGAGAGGTTTGCGCCGGAAATCTTACGCGGATCAACGAGGAAGACGTCATTCTATCGAGACATTGGATCGATCCGTATCAAAACATAAATTCCAGAGGGATTTCGCCGAGGCGGAGAACGACGCTGCCGTAAGCAGCGTCGACGTCTTGGCGTCGCATAACAACTTTTGCGAGAATATTCGGAGAGGATATGGGGAGGATTCGAGAGAATCGTGCGAGAAATCAAGGATTCAGCAAGCGTCTGCAGCGGAAGAACCGCCGAAGGAGAAACGAATCGAAGGAGTATTTGTCCAGACGACTTCCGAAATTGCGGAGGAAACGTCGAGTGCCGTCGAAATCGAGAAATCGACGCTCGAGGGAGCATCGGCGATGGTAGGAGTTCGGAAGACGCGAGATGTCGAAGGGCCGTCTACCGAGGGTCTGTCTGGGATCAAGAAACGGAAGGCGAAGAGTTCATTAGGAAGCTCTCTAAAGCGGAAAGTGGATTTGATAGAGAGGATACTGGAGGATCAGGTGGAGCGGATCTGGGAGGAGAATGTGGAGAAGCATACGTGGCTGCAGCCACTCGAAACGTGGATCGCCGATCGAAGGTCTCCTTCTAATCAACTCATGGATGCGTCCGACGTATGTAACTCCGCGGATGTTAAACAGAATGCCATACCGGAACCTACGTACGATTTCAAATTCACACCGGCGACCGAAGAGAACGAGGAACCGAAAATTGAGATCGGACTGATGAAAGGTCGACAAGCGGCGAAGACAGACGAGCCAAAGATTGAGAACAAGATAATCGAACATTGGCAAAGATTGCAAAATCGGAATCCGAAATCGGATCGATTTGAACCGGCGAGTTCGAGCACGCAGCTGAGCAAGCAAGAAATTGTTTCCGCACACGTGGTAAATGGAAAGGAAAGCCTGAATGTATTGAGCAGTTCCGACGTCTTGGAAGTGAAGGAGATCAAACGCCCTGACCTTCTAGATAAGCTGAAGGATAACGTTAAGGAGAAGCTAGAGGGTATTCACAGGGTAGAGCAACAAAAACAATTTTTTATTCTTTAAACCCACGTTCATGTATGCATTATTAAATAAAATGTTTTGACAGCAATATACGTTGTAGGCATTAAACATAGGAATATTAATAAAATATAATATAATATATAAACATATAAATAAAATTAAAAAAAGATTTTACAGAAAATTAATTTTTACTAATTGTTTCTTGAATATTAAGACTTTATCAATAAAAAAAGACCCAATCACAGCTCTATTATCGCACTTATTGTTTTCAATTTGCAATAATTATGTTGTGTTGTAGTACAAATACCCTATAGCGTTAGTTCCCATAGCGATGATTTTATTTAGTGCTCCATTTTGCCACATTGCAGTATTTTCAGAGAACTAATCGATTGGCGGACGTAAATAGACGATTGAAATCGCAAATATGGAGTTCGGTGGTGACGATTGTGCTCGTGGAAGCAAAGAGTTTGTTGCCGATGGACATAGACGGTTTGTCGGATCCTTACGTGAAATTTCGGTACATAAAATTTAATATTATAAAATGGAATACATAATTTGATTTTTCTGATTACTTTTTGCTATTAATGAAGATATTCTTTTAAATTTAATTTTTTTTTAGCGGGTGCATTCTTGTTACCAGCTGCATTCCTATTAGTTAGTTTTCTTTTTAGTATTCTTTTGAAATTCGCTTTAGAGAAATCTAAATTGACTTGTTTCAGATTGTTTTTCTACTAATTGCTTGTTATAAAAATTTTAAATAAAATATTAAAATAAAAATATTAAAGTAATTAGTTTGATCGTGTTATGATATTTCATCCGATTTCATTCCTGTTTATTATTCAATTTAATAAAGTTTATTTTTACTTGCAGTTAGTAAATTCGCATTAATAATCATCTTTTTAAAAGCACGTTTTAATATAAATATTTTAATATAAATATTCTTTAATTCATTCTTTAATTTCTTTATTGATTTATTATTTTATCATACGTAACATGTTTATGAA
>VBVR01003131.1:0-18926 GCA_011638315.1 Tetramorium parvispinum | reverse complement strand
GATGACATTTATACAAATTGAATGGAAGATATAGACAGGCGCGAAAAAAAGGATGTGTTTTCAATGTGAACATATATAGCTGTACAGTGAATAACATTATGCTGTTATGATTGATGTATCATCAAAGTAGCTGATCAGACAAAAACTAAAATTTGCTTATTAAATTACTTTTTACAACATTGATTGTTCTTAAAAGACATATAAATATAAAAACAATGAGAATATTATAATTAGTACATAAAATATCAAGACATCAAAAAACGATATATCGATTTTACATCGAGTTTGGAAAGATCTTACACTTTAATACGAAGAGTGTACCGAAAGTCATGATTGCTAATTTGCAAAAATCTAAGAATTACAAGCAGAGAACATCAAATTCAATTCTACGAATATTTTCCTCCTCTTCTGCAAAATGCCTACTAGATTGATACTTTGGTTTTGCCAAAGTTCTCGCAATTTAAGGATACCTTATACAGCGATAACAGTTTCTTTTTAGCTTTTCGCTATAAAATGTCATATCCATTTTCGATACTAATAACATTCATGCTAGACGATTCATATGCTGGCTGCTATTGTTATTTATAGCATCGATAATCATTTTCGGTGCAATCTTCGTAGAACTGAAAGTCCAACTTTAGCGTATGTCATATCGATTTATATTAGAGCATACATCATATCGATTTTTGTCGTGTTTATAAACATTTGCAAATAAAAAGAAATTTATAAATTTTGACTGTTATAATTTTTCTTGGCAAGAAACTAATGATTTTAATCCTGTAAATAAAATTTGTCGTTTTAAAATTTTAGCTATAATACCATTTTTCAGTGCAGAAAAAATAATTAAAAGAGATTAAATATATCAATTGTACTTGCTACGAGATAACAAACAAAGAGTGAATTGTTCACAGAATTCTATAAAGGATATATCCTACTTGTATGGTGCAATTACGATTTTATATCACTTAAGGGAATGTCGATCAAAAATATGAGCGCTTAGTATGTAAATTAATATTAAATCTAACTTGAATTCGCTTAATTTCGGCATAAAATGACCCGAATCTGCGTCGTTTGGGAAATATCAAACATGATGACATATGCAACAGCAAAAAATGTAGTAATAAAATTATAAAACGTTGATATAAAAAAATGTGTCTTCCAAAAATTTGGATAATAACTTCTTTAAAACAGTACGTAATAGAGGAAAGACTGCAGAAGATTGTAAAGCATTTTGACAGAGTTGGAAGTCTTGAAAGAATTTTCAAATAATTTTAAATAATTTGAATAAAAAAAATTTTTGTTATGAAATTGGTTCATCCTTTTAATGACACAAATTCAGGTCAAACTAACGATCTAATGACTAGACATTAAGCAAAAGTTATCGTCATTTCTCAATAAATTGAGAATGAACGTACATGTGTGTATACTTGAAAGTGATGTTAGGCAATTTCGGATTGACCGATCCGCAATTATGATCGTTGAGATACTAATCGTAGATCTCGACGCAAAACGGATCCGTTTTCGCTTTCGCTGCGTTGACTCCTAAATTCGGTTACGGCCTATAATTTAAATCTAAATAACGTATAGATACGTATATAATTGTATATACACATACGATCATCTTTTTATGTACAATATCATTAACTACAGAATGTCATTAGTGTCATCGAACGCGAGGAGAAAGATAGTGATAAAGATTATATAGGAGATCGCGATATAGTGATAATAAACAGAGAATATGAATAACTGGAAAATACTTGGCTCGATTATAGAAGCAGCTCTGCATCGTTGTGTCACATGTCGTATGTTCACAACGACATTCTTACAATTAATTGACAAACATATCGTATTATCTGTTACAAAAAAATCGTATAAAATTGAACATGATAGAAAATTCGTCCAAGATATCAGGCTATTTGAGAAACGAAAAATAAATAAAAGGGGATTGACATGATTTCGAGTACATTAACAGAGGTCAAGGGGAATAGGAATTTATGAACACGAATGACGATTATAGATTCGCGATATAACGCTATGAATATTGACAATGTAACACGCACGCCGCTTAAGATGGTACAGTATAATTAGTCTTATCATTAATAATTGATTTACGATAACGTGCATGTGTAATCGTCGAGTTGTTACACTTGTGGAAAATTGCCGCGAGCTTGCGGCGCAACCAGATCTCGTTCGAATATTCGTGAGTTATTAATAATTGAATAATACTGGACGAAGATAGTCAAATATTATAATAATATAAATATTATAGTCAAATATTTATATAGTCAAATATAATTTATAAAATGGCAAGTAAATAGTGACGGATTTTACGGATTGGTCACTTATAAATTTGTAAAAATGTTCAAAAAGATGTTTGTTAATAACAACAAGTTTCGGCGCATGTTCATAAATTTCTTGTTTGTCTAACATTCTATATTATTATATTAAAATACATTATCTATAAAAAGTATTAAAAGCATTTCTTAATGAAAAGCGTACGTTTACGTTTAAGTTTATATACGCAGCAAAAGGGCATTCAATAATAATAAAAATGACTTGATAAGTTTAGTTTTTGATAATAAATACATATGTAAAAGGTAATAAAACTCGATTGTGAAAAATATATAGATAAAATAGATAATCGCTCTTCATGAATAACTTGCGGCATGAGTTAATGAGCCTAATTATATATCGAGATGAGTATTCTTTACGATGATCTGATTTGCGCGGAGCTCGCATAATTTGTCGTTTCGATCAATAAATGATACTTTCTTTGTTACGCGATCTGTCTGTACACTTCTGTACTCCTAACAATAAGTGCATTTCATATCTGCTTGTTATTTTCTACTTCCGATGCTGAGAGAAAAATGCAATTAAAATATACGTTACTTGAAAGAGAGATACCTTTACAGAGAAGAAGATTAAAACTATCTCCAACTGTTCGATATATGAAAAATGCAATGGAAAGTATTCTTGTCTGAGAGACAATCAAGAACAGATATGGAATTCTTATTAAAGACCAAATAGAAATAAACAAAATATAAAAGAGCAATGAAAAAACTCGAAGATGTCTTATTTCGTATAACGTGTCATCATCGTTTCAAAAAAGTCATGAAATATTACATAACGTTGCTTTTTCTTCAATCTATACGTACATATTTCTTTCAGTTGAATGAGGTTCGTGGTCTCGAACACGTTCTGATTTGCATGCAATTTTTCTCTCAGGCTGCGAAGTCGTGATTTCGGTGAGTAAAATTCGAAACAATCCGTTTTGTTTCCCTCTTTTCGATCGTGCCACTGCAATTTCCCGGTATTTCTTCGTGCCATTGGCAATGTTTACGTACCTAGGAGAAACGAACTCTTGGTCCCTATAACTGTTCGGAAACACATATTTTTTTTTTTCGAATTTATCTGAGCAAATATTTGTCTGAACGTAGAAGTGGAAACATTATCTGGCAAAACCGTAATCTCTGTCGATTATAAAGTATAACGACCGATAAATTACGAGTAATTAGATGTATATAATTATGAATATTATAGAAATATTATGGGTTAATGGAAAAAGCATATGATCTCGCGACAAACAGCGACGCACGCGTTAAGAACACATCTTTGTCATTCAATATTCCATAATTTTACGTGATAATATTTCGTAGTTTGTAAATTTTGCATTCAATACATTTTTGCTATGTTTGATCAAAGGCACGGCATACTACATTTACAATTATTAATCACGTTAATTAATGCCGAACCCAATTCGTTTTGGGGAAAGCCACCTTTGTCAATTTTTGACAATAATTTCATTGTTGTGACATTCAGATGTACTTCGAGACATCCATGATGAACATATTTCATTACTAAATTTATAATATCTTACAATTATTCATTTGTAAATTAAATCATATTAATAACTGTTCAGAAAAAGTAAACGCGCGGTCTTATAAATGTGTAATGTGTAATATATCACGTTGTAATCCGCAAGAATAATTTATAATTACAATATGTCGAGTGTTTTCCGCATGTCTTTCTGATTTTATTTGCAGCCAAATTTTATGAAAAAGCGTACGAAATGTTGCAATCGAATTCAGTCGTTATATCGCGCGTAGCTTCACGCACATTTGTGCAATTTTTCATTTACAGATTATTCTCACGTGCGTCACAGGAAAACGGAGAAAAAGCGATTATTATATGCGTATGGCATTAATATATCAAATACATGAAACCCGAGTTCACGGTTGAGCCGTGTTATTTTGCCGAAATTTTCGACCTTCTTATTTTCCTCGCCTCGATTGACCGTCCTCGCGATTAATCTCTCATCCTCTTAAGTACGTGCACGACGAACCTTACGATATATCTTTCGAACTTATCGCGCAGACTTACTCTACAGGAACGACCCTATTTCTCACATCTAGGAGTCTGTTAGCGTATATCAAAAGGACTATGTACAAAAAGTTAGACATGCCGATCGCGTCTCTTTCGAGCGAATACGAGGCTTTTCGCACCCGGTCGCACCCGGAATTGTTCGGACATGTAAAGAGAGTCATGATTCGCTTCTCGCTCGAGAGAAAAGATATTGGCGAGCTAAAGGCTTAGGAACTATACTTACGGCTATGCGACATTGTCGAGCGAATTTCATAGTCATCTTCGAGTCGAGGCGTTCTTAATTCTATATTCACGTTATGTTAACTATGAAGACTTTTGGTCATTAAGATGATTGAAATTTCAGAAATTTGGTGTTTTCGATCCAGGAATATTGATCAAAATCGATTGATCTGTACAATCTAATTTACTGACAATTAGCATTTTAATTTCGATTATCATTTAGGTGCAATCGATCAATTGATTAGCACAGTCTTGTTGATACGAAATTAAGAAATTTTTAATGAAATTCATCACGGCTGTACTGCACAAACAATCTCAATTCTTCATTCCATTTGCAAATGGTCAAAATTGCTTGATCATGAAAATCAATATCAAGAACGTAATAATTTCATTTTTTCTTTTCCTTTCTTCTTCTCTTTCTTTTTTCTTTCTCAAATATGATATATATAAAATAAAAAAACCCCAACAGAAAAGTTAATGTAATTATTCTGATCGATTAGATGATCGACTCTTGATAATGCCAAATCGTCGCTGAGAGTTGTGACGATAAATTCGCAAGACAGAAATATCTAATTTCACGTAAGTTGCCCTAGCAACATTTTAGTCCGCTGCTGCTCTTCCACTCACTCTTCACTTTTCATCATATTTGCGCATAAACTAGCTACGATTATGAATATATTAATATTTATAAATGTATTTTCATATATATTTATATTCAATATCGTTCCCATTCAGCATGTTTCAGCATAGCTCGCTTTCACTGGGCATTCATCTCAGACCTTTAACATATAACATAATTGTAAAATATTGTATCTCAATAATATGATGCAATACTCACTTTAAAGCTTTATAACGTTCCTTCTCCGGATTGTTATCGGGCGGCTCGCAATCGAAAGATGATAATGCAAGTGCTGTAAAAAAAGAAATAAACATTCAGAATTGAATAATTTCGTGATTTCGTATTTCCACGACGGAATAAAATGAATATCGCTTACCGTTTTCCGTCTGTATAGGGCTCGCTTGGAGAAAGGCAATAACGCGCGGATTCTTTTCGAACGGACAGGCAACTTGTTTCCACGCGATAAATTCAGTCACTTGTTTCGCTAATTGCCAGAACTTCTCAAAGTTGATGTGACCGTTTGGTAGTCTGAAACGCATAATTGATTTTGAGTATTAAGAATTAATAAAAAAAAAAAATATATATATATATGTATAATTTATGGATTATAAAGTTATATAAATAGAGACCGTATCAATATATTTAATATTACTTACTTGTTACTGCAACCTTCGTTGAGGAAGTATAAATCCTTGACGAGAAGACTGAAGAAGGGCACTACAATTCGCTGGCGTTCATCTGTGGCGCCAGCGCTACGCCACATTGCGGCCTTCAATGTGCTGCGATAGCTACTGAAATTGCTACTCGGGTCCATTTGATGCTCCAAAATCGAAAACTTGGCTGATTGTACCTTCGACCACTGAAAGTCACAATAATGTATTCTACGTTAAGTATATAGATTGTCTTCTTTAAAAAAAAGAAATTAAAATTATAGAAAATTGTATGTCTGTAAAAATAGAGACTCTTAAAGAAATAATTTCTAGAATATGACGATAAGACAAATATCCTGAGATTTCTATAATCTTGATTATTCTATATAAAAAAATGACATTCGGAGACTATCGCCATTCACGCATATTTCCACGAATTATTTACAATTAATATTTGACGACCATTCTTTATACACATTAATATTTACTCAGGTACGGCAACAGATTAAAATTAAAAATAATAAATAATATATTTAATATTTATTTATATTATTAATATAGTTAATTAAATATTTATTATATAAATATAAAGAGATAGTAATATTACAGTATAATAATTATAAAATTCAAAGTTGTGCACTTTTATTACGTAACAAATTTCAATAATTTTTTATGTGTTCTATTAATGCTAAAGTTTAACATTTTTCTTAAAATCAATAAAACATTTATATATAATTGTGACAAAACGTACAAATATCTGAGCTGATATCTCAAGGTTTCAATTTATTTAGTTTCTATCGATTTAATCTCGTTCTTTAATTTGATCTGATGCGGAGATACAGGCTTTGTTCGTTTAAGGATGCTGCAGATAATCGATGAATAATATTTGCATCTGATTCAAGCCTGAATTAAGATACGATTGAAATGCTTTTATATCTTCTAGTCTTTTTACTTTTCATAAACTTTTGATATTGAACTTTTGATAACTGCCTTTAATTTCTTTACTTTTCATTTCTTGTCGTTTGGTTTTCAATAAATTACGATAAATAAATCATATCTCGACATAAGTTTCTCGTGCATATTTTCAATAAAGAATAACAATTTTTTAAATATGAAAATTTATCTTTAATTACATTTCTTTTTTAAAATATTATTGAAATGCACGTTTAAAATTATTGTGGATTATCTGTTCTAGAAATAATTTTCTATCTTGCACAAAATCTTGTTTTGTCTACCAAGGCTTTTGATTCTGTCTCACAGATACTTGATCTCCTACAGAGACTTCTTCCTACCCGTCGTGGGAGCCATTTTTCTTGGCCCGACTTGATTCGACTTCGCCGGAAACGCTCGTCTAGAGCAAAAACAGTAGCAATCGGAGACTCCTGCCAGATCCGGTAAATTGAAACTGGTTACGCCGGAAAGGATGGCGGAATACTATCGTATGAAAAGAACAGAACCTACTTTCTAGAAAAAGATCAGTGAAATAATAGGAATAATAGGATACACAGGGGATGCAAATAATAAGGAATTTCCTCCGAAAGAAGTTTTTTTTCAAAACGTGTAGAAAGTAAAAATCTGAAGATCACAAAATCGGATTAATTAATAAATTATAAGGAAGGACACAATTGTATTGACAAACATAATTTTATTCAAAGAAAAGTATCAGAATCTTCCAATTTAAGAAAATTAATTAACAAACAACAGAAATATCATAAATAACTGCGTTATCTTTGATTATTTCGCGTTGATACTAGTTTACATCAATTAATTGCTGACGATTTAACTGCCGCGGAATATATTATGCTTTTAGCTTGCTCCTCGTAAATGGGAGCTCCAGTCGTGTTAACACAAAAGTAGGGAACGTTAAATTTTCATTAATGAAAATTACCGAACAAACCTTCTGTACTACTGACATGGTCGTTGATAGTTTCAACAATTATTTCACATACCTTCTATATAAATTTTGTGTATATGTATGAGAGAGAGAGAGAGAGAGGGAGGGTAGATTGGGAGTAGGAAGAAGAAAGAGAAGTAAATGGGGGAGATGAGAAGGAAAGGACGAAGAGAACGGTTGGTTAAACTTGTAATTGAAATCGAGGAAAAAGCTTTCCACAGTCCAATATTTCTTGTGATTCGATTCGCGGCACGATTGTATTACTAAAAAGAGGACGAGCATTTTTCTTGCTATAAAGGGTTCAACAATTGGCCAACTTCTACTCTGATTCCAAATAAAAAATAAATGCAACAAGAAACATATGTATAATAAAAATATATAAGATTATACAAATATTTTATAATTGATTATAAAAGTGTATATTTATATTTTTAAACATACTTTATATATTATTATGTAAAAATGTAATATTTTATATAAATAATATATCTTAAGCTATTAAATTGTTGTATTTACCTTGAATTACAGATTATTAGTGAAGAGAGGAATAACATAAAGAAAAATCAGAATAAAATTGCTGTTTATATAAATAAGTTGTAATTAAATTTTGGATTAAAGCTGATATTAATGTGATACTAAAGGGTTTAGATGTGCTTTTGAGATAATGATGTGAAGGAAGCTAATTAATATAATGGCCTAACTATGGATGAAATGATAATCTTTTCTTATAATTTTTGTTCCTAGAATTTCTAGAATTGTTATATAGTATTGATCATGGACAGTTTTGCAGTAATTAAAGATTTAATTTCTTTTCGAATGCGAAGCAATGCACTTTACCCTATCATTATTGAGATAAATATTAAATATATATGAAAGCTTTCGGAAATGCTGTCCGAAAGAGCGTTCCGCTGGGAGCGAGACGACTGGATTAAAGGAATTCCTGGATGGAGTGCATCCACGTGAAAATCGAGAATACGTAATAGCGTGAGTCCTCCCCCGTGGACGTGGAACGCTGGTCGAGCAATTAGCTAATTCCCAACGAGACGAAAGGAACGGCAATGGCGCGAGGACAACGTTGCTGAGCAATGCCGTTTGACTTGAAACTTTTTAATTAACGCAAATCGCCAGCCACATTTTGGGTCTTTTCTGCGGCGTCACAGCCAACCGCGACAAGAAAAATTCAATTCAAGCTAATTCGATTGCTCTGCCTTCGTTTTCTTTTCGTCGATTGCCTGACGTCTCCTACCGTGTCCATAGAGCGTTGAAAACAATTTCGTAGGACTAATTTTTATGTGAATTATATGAAAATTAAATTATTATTCGCGAAAATATCATGGAAAATGTTGAAAATGGAAAACTGGCCTATTCGCTTTTGATTCGCTTTTTTCTTTGCGGAGGAACAGCGCGAAAATTTATTCTTCGGCGTTTAATTACATTAGCAATGTTGAACAGATTACAAGCGGTCTATTGCTCTGACGTGTGCGATTCCACCAAGAGGTATAAACGAATGGAGATATCGGTTGTGTTTTTATCATTATATCCTCCCTCTCCTTCCAATATTTTAATGCAAAAAATGTGTCGAGGTCTGGCATTCTGCAAATATTCGTATTTTTCAAATACGCTCTTTGCTGGCGCGATCGAAAAACTGAGAGGTATATGCATGCATTGTCCTAGATATCTACGTACGAATAAAATGTATAGATACCGGATTCAATTTACCGGACCGGATTTATCGGAATGCAATTTTCGCGAGACTCATTACTCCAAGATTTTAATAAAATTTATAAACCAATTATGTCGGTTATAAGAGTGTATAAATTTATTATCTTTTATATTATATATCAAATATATACATATACAATAAATATTATACGATTTAATAGAAATATAAAATAATTCTAAACGTGTATTACTTTCTTTTTTAATATTCAAAATAAGCATAAATTATGTTATTACCAATTAAATAAAAATTGATGTGTTCTCTTACCGTTTTCTTCAAGCGAGATATCGGAGACATGTTGAGGCCAGCAATGATCGCCATTAAAGAATTGAAATTGCCGATGTTAAAACATTCTCGAGCAGTCTCAATCCAGTATTCGACGACACGAACGCGTTGCTTTTTCTTCGCGTGCTGAAAAATAGGGAGAAATTTTTGATTATGGAATATCTAACACATTTGCCAATCTTTTAAGAAATTTGAAAAATAATTCTTTTATTTTTTTATTAAAGAATCTTGATTAAGCAACAAGAATTATGCAAAATGAAAGTTGCAAAGAATGTTAATATGTATTAAAACGATAATACCTACCTTGCAAACTTCCGTCGCTACGAAGTAGCTCAATCTATTAAACCATTGAACATATGATTCGAGATTCCGTGTTTTCTTCATATCTTTGAAAGATGTTTCTAAATGCGGCGATTCCTGACAAAATAATGAAAATAATTGCGTTTAATATAATATTTGCAATACAATTATGAAATTATTGTAAAAGTACTTATAAAATAATTCAAGTGTGCAAAACAAGTGCAATTCTGTTTAGAAATGAACTACTCACTTTGGCGAAGGCCTGCACAAATTCCTCGGGCCCAATGTAAGAGAGTCTTTCAAGTTCTACATGAGTCAATTGTTGTGCCAATACGGTGGCTGATGGGCAGAGTTCAGTGATATCCACCTAAATAATAAAATAAAAATTTTATTTTGATATGTCCAAAATGATACTTTTAACTATGCACAGTTATTTTATGTATTTATCAATATTTATTTTAACACGAAAGTATATTTCACATATTCATTTACTCAAATGATGAATTTTCGTGAATCACAAAAATTCGTTTTATCTATCACACATAATATTGTATGTTTAAGAATACCTTTAATCTAGAACAAAAGTTCGTATTTTGACTGCTTGCTTTGAGATATCTGAAATGGTTTCTAAAATCATCTCATTGAGAGAAAATGCAAGAGAAAGATAGATAAGATTACGATAAGAATAAATCATTACACGAGGAAAGGAAAACTCGTCTGAGTAATCGATGGTATCTAACAAATAAGCATTTACACCGTTTTTCGTGTCGCTATTGACTTGTATACTTTCCCGCCTGTTTTGATAAGATTTCAACCTTTCACAGCTTCGATTTCTTTATTCTTCGTACTTGTTCGCTTTATTCTATTTGATTTATTTACTCTCTTTATTGCAACGTTTGAAAGAACGATACCAGAGAGAGAGAGAGAGAGAGAGAGAGAGAGAGAGAGAGAGAGAGGAAGGGGATTTGCGTGGATGCATCCTTTATACTCTCAATCCTTCGTCTAATTGCAAGTCTATGGGTATGTATATGTATATGTACCCTTTGATAACTTTGGTTTGCAAAGAATGATAGATGATGATAAATTGATGTATATATCTTTTCCGATTGCGGCAGAGAAGGAAAGACGTCGCCAAGAGGCGACGAATAAAATCACTAGGCCGTGATCCATTTAGGAGGAAATGGCACTCCGAGACGGACTTGCCTCTATCGAATTATACCGCCGATCGTATTATTGAATTGCCAGGCACAGAAGTGGACAGAGACTAAGAAAAAGAAGAAATTGCATTGACGAGCATGCCCGTAAAAGAGAAAATTCAAGAATCTTTACGTGGAATTCTGTTCTGTAAAAGATATCGAAACCATTTCAGATATCTCGTAGCAAGCAATCAAAATAAGAACTTTTCTTTTATAGATAAAGAACACTCTTAAACACAAAATATTATGTGCGATAGATAAAATGAATTTTTGTGATTCACGAAAATTCATCATTGGAGTAAGTGAATATGTGAAATGTACTTTCTTATTAAAATAATTTACATACTACGCAACAAAGAAGAAATAATATTCAATTATGAAGTTGTTGTTTATTTGTATTCTCTCCGACGCCAAGAAATTGCTTTCCTCGGTAAAGGCAGGTAAGGCAAAGCGGGTAGATAACCCCTAACAAAAAATGTCATGTACACGCCATAATTTCTCATGCAGTTTCATTTTAAGAAAGCGAAACTCATCTGAACCAACGGATAAAATAAATTGCAAGTTAAAACGAAATTTCTAACGAAGGCGGAGAGGATGCAATCGTGAAATGTTTCTGCCAGCTTTCGATATAGGATGCACTTAGAAGTTACTCGATAGAAAGAAAACAAATATCAAAAACTCATGATTGGTCTCGTAAGTTACTTCTCGTCTTGAGCAAAAAGAAATAGTCTTTTTCTGGTGTGACACGTAACGAACGACTGCTGCGAAAGTACGGCAAACTAATAATTCAACGCTCTTTACGCTTGGGATTATTTGTATCGTTATATTGACAAAAACAACAACATAATTTTGAAATCTGCGAATACGAAAATACGAAACTTTTAATTGAATTTAATGTATAAGTATTCTCTTGTTATTAGACAATGACGAATATTATATTACGTTGTAATTTATGAAATGTATAAAAATCCCCGAAGAGAAAACATAGAGCTCGATCAGAATTAAAGATAAAAGAAAAAAAAAACACAATAAGCAATCAAAATGAGAAAGGGGAGGAAAATGTGAAAAAGATAAAGGAAATACAGAAATTATTGGTCTCGAGAGTTGCAACTCGTGAAGTTGCTGTCGTCGTGGCACGTACAGAACGTGTTGAAAAACGCGCCGAAGCGAATTTGCGGTTTAATAAGCCGAAGCTTCGCGAGAGCATGTTCTACCTGTCTCGTCTTTTCTTCTTCTCTTATTCTTTTATTTTTTTTTTACTTACACGAGCTCTCGTCTTTCTTTTCCTTCAGCTTATCTTGCAGCCCGTGATACGTAATCTCCGCGCAAATTACGAATCACATATACGTTAAAAGAACCACGCTAAAGCAACCGCGGTTAAATATGTAGCTTTATTGATGTACAAAGTTTTCGATATAACAAAGAGATTTTAATGAATGTGATCATCATCGTCAAACAATTAAATTAACCGATTAGCCTGTTTTAATTGCAAGATTGTGTATTATTTTTTGCTTTTTTATAAGCGAAAAATTATTAGAAGGAATAAGGATTATCTATATAAAATATTCAGTAAATAGACAGGAAAAGATAATATCCTAAAGAATAATATAAATTGTTATCTCGAATATTTATTGCATCTTTTACATACATAAATGTATGCATACATATGTCGATCAAAATTTTTCAGAAAGCAGAAACTACGTTTTCGTAGAAATTCCAGGAAATTGCGTGTGCTTGAAAGTGTCTTATTTCTTTGTAGAAATTTTGCGACATTTACCGTACAATCGGCAAAATCGTTTTAATATTCTTTGATGCAAACTCATCAAAAATTCTATCTCGCAGGTTTAATGGAAATTTTCGGTTTAAACATATAAATACCTAATTTTATTCCCATTCCGTACGTAAGTAACAGTTATTTCGTATTCATGGCAGAATTATTGCGTGCGTAAGTTCAATATAAATTTCCCTCAATTTCATCGTTTATATCGTGCTAGTGTTATATTTTAGAGGATAATCCAATTCAGAATGGGAAATAATGTTTGGGTACGTTCTGAACCGTTTATCATAAACTGTTCATCATGGTGCATAAATAAAAATATAATTTTAACAAAATTAAATTTTTAAATTTAATATTGAAATTTCGAATTTTCTATAAGATATATTTTATCATTTTCTGTAATGTATAGAAATATAATCTAAACAATTGGTTTATAAAATCACGTTTAAAAATAAAATTTTATAATTGATAAAATTTATACTTGATTGTATAAACAGTTTGCACATTTCTAATAATTTAATTTCGTATTTTTTATGTGAAAGTTATTTATTTTAATCGAGATCTTAATTAATGCTAATTAAGGTTTCAATATTTGGAGTTTCATATTATTACTCTAATTTTTTACAATTTTTTTCAAGATAATTGAATATATTCAATTTGGACTTTTATTTTAGTATAAAATTATGCTTCTCACATTGCAATCCAATTTTATGTATTCTATAATAAAAAAAATTTAATGAAATATAGACAGCTATACTATTTTCTGCAGATATGATAGCATAGATATGACAAAAGGCTGACACTTGCAGGAAGAGAAAGAGAGAGAGCGAGAGAGATTCTACCCTCTAATATCGTCGTAATCCTTTGCGCGTTTACGCGAAATAATCCACGCAGCCACATAATTCCGTACTGATTAGCCACGCATGACACCGTCCGGTATATTTAACAAACTAATGTAGCTGCAAATTACCTATTAGCGGGTGTTACAAGCGGCAGATAGGCACGCGATAATCAAATTAACGGAATGGTTAACGTCTCCCGGTATGGAAGCTGAACTAACCGGGTTAGACTAACCGCGCAAAGTGCACGCGTGTACACGCGCACGTGGATATGACCAAGTTTGTGCGTTTCGATCGGGATGCGTACATATGTGCGCGATGCATGAATGTGAACGAGACCAAGCAATATATTGGTAACGTAACAGTGCTGTGATCCGTGTAATCCATGTGTGGAACGGTCGGAAGTGAGAGAGAATGCACGAGAGAGGCTGGGCGCTACCCCGCCGCGCCGCAGGGAGAATATTATCGTTTCGTTATGCTGAAAGTCCTCCAAGGGTCGATGCGATTACGGTAAACCGAGTACGCGGGCTTTGCAACATGGCAAGCCGGTTTATACGAGCGCATGTAAAATCCGTATTGAAATTGCGGTACAATGCGGCGCTCGGTTCAATGAGCGATTGATCGGCCATTAATCATTACTCTTTCTCTTATTATCTCATTATTATCCGTATAGACTGTTTGTGCGGTTTATAAAAACCCCTCAGGACGTCAAGTACATAGAAAAATCTTATTTTTCTGAATATAAACATAATTTGCATCCAAATCTAACTGCGAGATTGATGACGAGAGTGAAATAACAAATACTATCCCGAGACAATAGGAAATTACGTACATTGTTGGTATATAATGTAAAAGTCATGTAAATCAACTTGCGATAACTAGGTATATACCTAATACAATTTGTTTCGATGGATTCCGCGGGGAAAAAAGCTTTCGTCATCTTCGCGTTAAATTATTTGTAAATTTTGATTATTCCGACAGCGTGTGCGTCGCTGTCGGAATAATCATTAATTGTTTCGTCCTTTTTCTCTTACCCTATCATCGTAGCGTAGAAACGTACTGCGCGCGCGCGCGCGTACGTTTCTAACAGAGAAATCGGCAACGTTGTTGTTTGGAAAATGTCGCGCTAAGCCACTAACTAAGCCGAGGTGGGACAGCGAAATGCAAGCTGACGGCCGCAAATGGCCGCGCTTGTACCGAAACTCACGAACCTGTGTAAGCTGCTCCGTCGCTGCCTCGGTCGCCAGTCTGGCTAGACCCTCTTCATATCTTTCCAATGCCGTCAGTCGTAGCAGCAAGTTTTGCAGCAGCGCCGAAACTTCCTGCCTGGCCGCGGCGTCGACTGCGGCGACTTTCTGCGTGATGGACCTAACGTGACCCATCACCCTCTCATCTCGGAAATCGTACGGAAATGTTTCCGTCCATTCCGCCAGCAGCTGTACCAGCCGCGGTACGAAGCGATGCAATCGTTCCTGCACACAACACATATATGTATACCGTACATGTATATACCGATACTTTATCGTTTTCCAATGACGAAGGTGATTTTTTTATTCCACAGGATAAAATGCCTTTTGGAATGTGTATAAAGTGAGATGAGAACGAGATCAGAGTATTAATATCGTTAAGGGGCCCTTGAAGCGATACTTTGTGTGTGAACGAGAACGAGCAGAGCGCGTAGTTTTGAAATAATACCTTTACACGTAGGGCATTGCCATATAGAAAAAAATAAAGCGGTAATATCTACTTGGAAATGCTTTAATACTTGTTTGCAATTTGATTTTCGAAAGAAAAGAATGTCAATGACTGACTAGACTTGCTAAGAAAAAAGGAAACGGTCTATTTCATTCAAATGTAAGTAGTAGAGGAGGAGAGAGCAGATTGAGAAAGATTATACGGAATTTTTCTATTTATTTCACGAGAGAGATGGAAGAAGGTAGATGAAAGAGGAGAATACAATCAGACAAGGATACATGAAATAATAATGCAGTGTAGCCTTTGTGAATGCGTGGTATAAGGTATCGGTGGTATAAGGATTTGGTATAACTTTAATCCAGAAGGCAAGTCGTCGATGCTCACCTTACCGCCCTCCCCATTCAGATTCTGTTGATGCTCGCAGAGAGCGCAAACCTCGCCCAAAAGTTCGTGTGGTTTGATGAAAAGCCTGGCGCTCAGTAAAAAGGCAAAGAGATACGCCCGATCGGGATAATATTCCTCCGTAGGCACCATGTGCTGTACTAACGCCTCGAGTGAGCCTGAGACGAGGTTGCCATCTCGGTACACCAAAGCCTGAAACAGTATACGGGTTGGTTTAGCTACAGTAACGCGCGAAGGCAATACTGCACAAATTTGGCGTACTAGCCGCAGAAGATTCGGTATAATAATAATTAACTTACGACATTAAGACATTTCAGAAGCCACATTTTAAATAATATTTTAAAATATTCCAAATTTTTTCAAGAAATTTTCTAAATTTTAAATAATATTTCTAGAAAATCATCACTGGAGTAATAAAAGCAATTTTATCCACTGTTCCGCTACGTGCTGACACAGTAGAAATATATATAAATATTATTATGTATACTAACATGTTTTTATTCTTGTAAATTTATGCTTGGCGACATGTAAGTTGCAATGATTCTAATTCTCTTATTAATACACATCAATTTATTGCACTATATATATAGTGTGCGGATTCTTTCCCTCTCTCCTCACACACTCCACACGTATACTTGCGTTGTACATATGTACATACATAACATATTGTATAATATAAATTATGCATATGATATTTATGTAGATATGTTACAAGCTAGCAATGCGTAATTCCGGAACTTTTTGAGTTTTTTTCATTGTGCAATTTTGCGTTATGCGGGACTTTCACGAGTAGATACGTGCGCGGAATGTAGAATTTGCTTGGTAGGTACTGTCGAACGCCTCCGCGAAACGCGCTTTTGAGTTAGCTCGTTTCAAAGTTGGCGAATGCTAAATCTGCGCATCGTCAAAGTTGCACTCACAGCCGAGGTAAGCTCTAACAAGCTGTCGGGTGTTCAAATTGGATTCCAACTTAAACTTATCGCGTCTTAATGCGACATTGACGAGGTAATATTTCCGTCATGAACGACCGTTCAAGTTCTTGATGCATCCGATTACCTCAGTAATCGACAATATCATTTCGAAACGGCAATATTATACATATGTATATAAATTTACGTTTGACAGATATATGAATGAAAATATTATGCATATATTTACTATACATATATTTATTTTATTACCGCATATAATCTTGTCAATAATTGATCAATTGTGCAGTTAATGAAATAAATATAATCATTTTTGCTCATATTGCAGATATGTGTTTTTATTAATTTTGTCTATTTCTAGCTCTTATCGCGATGTGTTTTAAAAACATTCGAGTAACTAACATAAACTCGTATTATCGACATGAAGGATTTAAATGGCTTAAGCTTAACTTCTGTTAATGCAACATCGACGAGATAACGTTCTCTCACCTCAACTCGCGAGCGGTATAGAAACTTTCAACGCCAACAGTCAGTCGGAATACATAGGTTAATGCGAAAGTGTGAAAATCTATCTCAATTGCACATCGTACTACACTATCGTAAATTTCTCTCCCTCTTTTGAAGCTCTTTATCTGATTAAAGATAATTTGATTAACTCAATAATGTGTTTATTCTTAAACTCTGTTTAGTTCAAAGCATTTTCAATAGACGCAGAAAATTTTTCTGCTGCAAAAGCATATGCGTAATCTTCTCGAAAGAAAAGTCGATGGAATCAACATTCTCATATTCTTTCTTCTGAATATTTCAGAAACTTTCAAACCGTATTTCCATTAATAAACATTTTGAATAAATTTTTACGAGTAATGAGCAAATTAATGAGTAATGAAACATATTTTTAGACATTTTTTTATATTACTTCTTACCTCTTGATAGTTAAAAAATTAATAACATAGCGAATTTGTATTCTTTTGTTAGCTTTTATCTGACATCTTTGTTCATAATTGTTTTCTCATAAATGTTACTAGCTGCTTTAACTTAAACTTTGTGATGTGGTATTTTATGATGGCGGATGAATATTGTTCGACTAGGACTTTATGTGGCTTTGAGAAGTTTTAGGTTCAATTAGTTTATTGAAACGGAGGGCGGGAGGTCGTAACGGTACGGTACTATTACGAAGTTTCCACAGGTCGTAAAGCGTTTCCATCCGTGCTACCTATTTTCCAGTAACTGCAAGTAACAAAGTGAATACTGTAGTGTTGTTCTCGGTTTCTCTTTTCTGTGTTCTCAATTCGGGTTATATTTGTTTTCAGAAAGAAATTAAACTACGTAATCTCTTTAAGCAACTTCAACATCAAGTAATAAGTTATTTCTTTTTTGTTTCTAAAAATTATACTGCAATCAGTAAGAAGAAATTCTAAGCTAACAAGAAATTTTAAATTATAGCAAACATATGTACATAACGCGTACATATTTACGTTATCTTTTGATATTTATTATTCAAATATTCTACTACTTTTTTGTTGCATAATAGATATCTTCGTTCTTTCCCAGTTTTTGTTCCCCTCATAAAATATAATGATAAAAGTATAATAATAACCGATTATTTTACAATTATTTTACGATTAGAAAAATTTCTGGGAAAAAATGTCCAATAATAAAGTATGCATCGTATAAGACGACGCAATTAAGTAACAACTTATCAAGCAGCCGTGGATGAAAGGTCTTACGTGAGGCAAATTAGACATGATAAAAAGTTAAGTAGAGCACTTCTCTTAAAATGGCGGCGTTGTTCTCGTAAAGACTAATCGTAAGGCTGATGAAAAATTAGGAGACCAAAAAGGATGGAATAAAGTTTCTCGTAGGTTGATGGGAAGTTTAATTCAATTTTATTTGAAACAAAAAAAATATTATTCTTAAGATCATACGGGATAGAAATGCAAAAGCCTAAGGAACAAAGAGTGGGAACATTTTGCAAGCGGGATTAATCAGACGAAAAAACGAAAAGAACATACGGCACT
>VBVR01003130.1:0-18934 GCA_011638315.1 Tetramorium parvispinum | reverse complement strand
GCTCATTGTTTGTCCTTGTTCTCACCTGTCCTAATATAGTATAATTTTTAGTAATACAGTCCGCTAGTTTTCTAAACAAACAGTGTCGTTAATAATAATCTTTTTTTTCTTTATCTTATGTCAAATGTCTGTTTTATTATCACATTTTATTGTTACATGTTATTGGTGCTTTCACGTAAGTGCCGTTATTACCGGTACGCTGATATAAAGTATAACATGCGGTAGACGAGTATATACCCAGTATCCGCTAAACTATTCCCATTGTGATGCAAAGCACCTTCGAGCGAATCTCCTCGCATTCGATCCTAACGACTCTGCGTAATATGCGGCGCGGTAATTAAGAGTTTTTTTTGCTTGCCATAAAATCACTCTAGTACAGAGAAAGTCACGGGCGGAACTCTGATGATGATGGGGTGGAATCGTAAGGTGAAGGTTTTCGAGGAATGGATTGCGGAGTGTGGGTGAGAAGCGACCGCAAAAGGAAACGATCTCGGTAAAGAAAATAAAAAACAAAAGGACGTCTCCTCAATTACATTTTTGATGTTCGACCATCGACCAAACAAGCAAAATAATGATTCGATACCCTTGACACGAAAAGTCCTCGCACTCCTTTGAAAGTATTTCGGGAAGCAACTCGAAGAACGTCACTGTCGCGCGATTGATTTCGATTCCGAGAGAAATTTGATGGATTGCTCCATCGGTGGGATTTCTTACGCTACGTCGAACATATTCAAATTTCACAGAGCACTCTGAGCGTTTTGTTAGTCCATGCGTTAGTCTCCATGCGATACTCGACTCGTAGGGAAGCTTTTAACAGTCTCGTTCGACGTTAGCAAAATAAAACACGAAATAAAAAAGATAATATCGTGCCTATATAATACCGTGATTTTGTTTCAGTTCTGAGATCTAAGTGCATTGACGAAGGGACACGTATGTATGTACACATACGCGTGCATGCGCGCAAACGCAAGAGCTGTCGAGCAAGACATTTTCCTTATACCTTACTACTCTTTTCCCTGCTCACTTTTCACAAAGAAATGACATGGCAAAGAGATGCTTCACGTGAAACTCTCGCCTTGCCGTCGAAGATGCCGTGAGACGAACACGGCGAATTTTTTTTTTTCCATCACACTCCTTCTTGCTCAAGATATGGAAGTCACATCGGACCTTTTACCGGCGACGTCGCATAAAGGAGCGCCACTTCAATCAACAGTTTTCGCGATATTACTCCCTAAAATTCCATTCTGGAAACTTGACTCACTTATTAAATTTTAAATTGTACTAGATTTTATTTAACGCATCCATCCGTTTTAGAGCTGCACGCGCGCAAAATACTTTTCGTCAGATCGTAGACGAAATGAAGTCTTAGACGACGAAAGGGAGAAGCTTGTTCCAGTTCCAATTAGAGTTTATTAGCTTTACGATATCCCTTGCGAGACGTATAATTAGAGTAAAAAGTATCAATTTTACTTTGCACATCACGAGACAATCTTAATGAGCTTTTTTATTATGTTCTTTCTGCTACGAGAAAGTTATTGTAATATTCTGGCTTTCGAAATTAGCGCAAGCTTTTTTGTTAACGATCTAATTTGCCATGCTCGGCGTGGTTTTTAATTTATGTTGAAAATTCATACGCGCTTACGCACAAACTTTATTAACTATGTTAATTTTTATACCTGATTTTAACAGCAATATTTTATTGGAAAAAAGAAACAAATTGTTCGTTATTTATTTTTTTATTTAATTTTCTTTGTTTATAGCTTCTTTCTATTCATTATGGAAATATATTTTTAAAGAAAATTTACATTGTTGTTTAAATTAGTTACATAAAATGTCAAGCATTATTTTGTCATTTGAATCAAACTAATATTAATAATAATTTATACACATAATTATAGATAGTTATAGTTTATAAAATTTGAAACAAAAACGCTGTTTTTAGATTCTTTTTTATTGAATTCTTTAATATTAACGGATAAAAAATACTGAATTAAAGAAACTAAAAGATTAAAGAATTTTTATATAAATAATAAAGAGCATTTTGGAAATATATATTTTTTTTATATTAATGTTGGTAATTTTGCACGGTTATTAACGATGAAGTTTATGTTCAAGTAATTTCATTTCAAGCGAATGGACGCAATGGCAGGGTATCATGCTGATTGAAACAATGGAAACCAAGAGTGGCGTATTAAACGGCCAAGAGAAATAGGAGAATGGAGCATAAATTCACTGGCGAAACATGTCGGACATGGGATGCAATACTTGTTTGTTGCATCCTACGCAGGCCGGATATAGCGTTGCGTTTGTTCGTACGTTCGTTTTCCAGAACGATCAATTGGTTGCAATTGAAACGCGATATTTGTTCTCCAATTGGACTAATATTTTTTATTTTCGCTACTGGTATTTTTGTTCTATACAATGCTAAAAGAAAAGAAACTGTCTTAGGCGCAGTTTTTGCAAAAGAAAAAAATAAATCTTAAAAATAATATAAAATATTTCATGAGAGAAAATGTTTATTGAAACCACATTATATCGAGTTATTTGATTCTTTTCTTGTATTTTTTAACTCTTTAAAGTTACCAAATTTGTTGCAACGCATGTAATTTTTACATGCAACTTCTCGAGTTTATAGGAATTAAAATTATAGCATGACTAAATTTAAGAAAATTGTTTAAAAAATTTCAATATGATTCCATGTTTTATTATAATCTTTTATTATAATTTATGATAAAATCAATATATGACAATGTCAATCAAACATATTAGATGAGATTTCAACGTGCTCTGGGGCACGTGGAATATTATACTTATGATTTGCCACCCTCGCGACATAAAACTTTAGACAGTCAGACAGACAGCGCTCGCTTCCGGAGCGAGTACGTTGTGACTACCACAGATGAAAATATTTTATACGTTGCGATAAGGTAACGACCCTCTTTCGGGGTTTTCCAGCCAAGACTAACGAAGTTCTCCGACAGTCCGGAAAATCGAGTGCCTGAACTGCTTCGTCTTTTATCGACCTGAATTCGCGTCGTCGGATTGAAACTCAGAAAGAAACAGCGCAGACCTGCGAGGACTGCGAAACTTGCTCAGTTGAACATCTCCAGGACTAATGATTCCCCCATGCACTTCGATTGGTTTCGTTATTTCGTTTCAACGGTAACAAAATACTTGCTTTGCTTTCGATTTCGTTTTGCCGCATTGGTAAAATACTTTCGTCCCTGCACTTTGAGCTTGCGGTAGCTCTCTCTTCTTAAATTCTTCTTTGTTAACAATTCGTTGTCATGGTGGTTTAAAGGAATCGTTTTTAGAAAGGACCATTGGATTTATTTAAGAGGGCCTTATTTGCAACTTATTCATATTCACAAAAATTAATATCATATGGTTATTTGAGAATAAACATATAATTCAAATTAATTACTTTTAATTCTTGCTACTAAATGTCATTTAAATACCATCGATTAAACTTAAGCTTTTTACAATCTTAATATTTTCCGAATCTCAATATTTGTACCAACTATACGATTATAGTTATACTTCTATAAAAGAAGAATTTCTAATTAGGTCAATATCTGTGGAAAGCGAAAATCTGTCATTGCTATAATACAAGTAATATACCGTTCGACGAATTTTTGTTTCGTCAACTTTCCTTTTATAAACTTTTAGAATACTTTTGCATTAAAGTAAATTTACGACACTCTATATGTATATTTAATTAAAATCACTTTCATTGCTTCATTGATGAGCAATCTAGATATTCAATCTTGCAACAAACATATTAAAAAGTTACATTTACATCTGAGAAAAATTAAAATAGTGTTTTAATTAATCAAAGCGTTGCAAGAAAAAAAATCGCGATTCTTTAAATTAGATTGTATTTCGACTTATCTTCAGACAGTTCCGAATTCGTCATCTGTTTTTGTGAGTGTACGTGCTTTCCGGTTGAACATTTTTTGATTAATTATCCGAGAAGATCGCGTGGGAAGCGCGGTCTGTTATCTAAATTATCCCTCCCCTGACGAACCACTGGCAAACGACGTGAACTATAGCGATAGGAGCGGGAAAGTGCGAACGATTTCCGTTCCTGCTGTGGAAACCGCGCTATTGTTTCACTAAGTTGCCAGAAACTCGCCTGCTACTTCCCTCGCAGTCTCACTCACTCTTTTCTTCCCGTCTCAAAACGTATTTTCGGGAGAAGAATTCCGAATCCTGGAAGCGAGATGAGTTTATCGGGTGAGGCCGCGAAGTGTTGCGAGCTCAACTTCCGAAAATAGGATTTAGTTCTCTCTCTCTCTCCCTCTCCCCCCTCCCTCTCTCTCTCTCTCTTTTTCTTTTCCTCTTTTCGATAAACGGACAATCTGATACTGATATATATACACAGTCTGTCTAGAAACTTTTCCTCAGCTATAGGATTTTTGGTCAATGCGAAGTCGATTTTTCTTTAAAGTATCGAGAAACTAATATTTCATGAAATATAAATGATTAAAACACATATATTTTTTATTAATATTATATTTTCTGTGTACATGTACCTAATTAAAAAATTAAATTTTTTTAATACTTTTAGTTATGTTTTAATATATCATACTTTTATTATGCATAAATATTTTAATCTGACACATTAAAGATAGTACAAATATTATTTAGACGAAATAATGAAGACTAACATTTTCAAGTATAAGTGATATTATTAAAATTTATCAAATGGTAGACACGTTACATGATCTGCGCAGAGTGTATGTACACTTGAAGGATTTACAGCGAAGCAACATACGAATCTGAATTTATGTCAACGATAGCAGCGTGCCTCGACATCGCGCATCTATGCTAGAAGCAAAGTCCGCTCGTGCGGCTTACCTGATTCTATTAAGTACAGCAGAAATATTGCACTTATGAAATATTTGGTTTCAATTTAAGTGGTTTTTATTATTATGTATTTTTAATAAAATATTTATGTACTCGAATAATATCTTTCTGGAATTTCAATAAATTACTTTTTTGTTTAAAGGATTAAGGATACTATAATATGTAAATAAAAAAATTTATATTACACATATGCATTTTTATACATTTTTTAGATTCCATTATATTATTCCATACCTATAAATTTGAAAATGTTTCTTCATGTACGTGACATATGTTTTATATTTTCTTTTGAGACAAATTGTTGTTAGAATTATTTTTTACCATATTTATCATGTTTATCATCTTTATCGTACTTATCATGTATATTATCTTCGTATTTATCATATTTATTATATTTATCGTATTTATCATGTTTATCATATTTGTTGTATTTATCATGTTTATCGTATTTATCATATTTATCATGTTTACGATACCAAGGTTTACCATACCAAGGTTTACCATACCAAGGTTTACCATTCCAAGGTTCACCATTCCAAGGTTCACCATTCCAAGGTTCACCATTCCAAGGTTCACCATGCCAAGGTTCACCATGCTCATGTCCACCATGTTCAGGTTTATCATGATCATACTTGCAAGAAGCAAAACAATTTGTTTCCTTCCGTATTTCCTTCATATCCATAGTGAGAACACGGAAGTTTGTCTCGTTTATATTTAACGTATTAGTCATGACACGCTGAAGTCTATTTGTTAAAATTGCCAATGTTTTTCCATGATTTATAACTTTCATCCCACTTGCAAATTGCAATTTTTCAGAATTTTTTACGATAAGTTCCTAAAAATTGATAATTTATTTTTGATTAAAAATTAAGATTGTATCAACAATTGCCATCAAGAAACAAAGTAATGTTAGTAAAGTATCAACATTCGAATAATTTGTTGTTGAATATATAAAAAAATTGTGTTTAGATATCTTACTGTGTCAGTAGAATTAAATTCTTTATTAGCATCTTGACATAAAATAGATGTTTCTGGAATATTACTAAAAAATATTGCACATTGCTCGGATGCTATCGGTGCCGTTTGACCAGACAATGTACCCGCCAATTGAGTTAGTTTATCAGCCTCGCTTTCAGTTAAATTTGAACATTCTGAATGGTCTTTATTACACATATCCATCTTGTATATATTATTCCCCCCCAAAGGAGAATAGAAAAATTCTGAAAAATTTGCAATGGAGATATTAACTGCAAAAACTAAAACAGTGTGACCATTAATTACTTGCAAAGTTTTTGTATTTTTTACTGTTAATCAAATGTACATATGTAAAACTATAGATAGGAAAAGAAAAAACAAATGGAAACGATACGACTCAAGCATCAGTATAAAAAGGAATTTAAAAGTCGTGCCATATATGATGCAATGAGTTCATATAATAATTGAAATAATTTTTTTTCGTATTAAAAAAATTAATGCTTACCTTTACGAATAATCGTTAAGCCAAGAATACCGTCCTCCAAATGAAAACTCTGGTTTTCTATAGTAAAATCGGGATTAGTCGGTTTCATGAAGTTAGATTCGATTCTGCAGAATTGCGGATTTGACTTTTTGTTGTATATCGCCAAACCGTAGCCTTCAATATCAGCCATAAACACCTGTATATATATATATATATATATACGTATATTAATTAATATAATAGATGCGTTTCGATTTAAATAATAAGATATAACTCGTTTTAAAACAAGTATGGAACAAAGATATGTTGCTAAATAAAGTTTGAGAAAAATACTTACAGTTGCATCATTTATGCCACCGCGATTTCGAATATAAACAAGTGGTGTCACGAGCAATCCAGTGCCACTTGCGTTGCTTGCGATCTTAGGTGGAATAATAACACGTTCAACGAGCATATCATTTTTTAAATTGAAAATCAACAGTTTCGGAGGACAAATTACGTTTTCTTCGATTTTGCCACAATCCAGAACGAAAAGATAATTATATTTGATCTAATGCAAAGATGAGATATGCACAGTATTTAATAATATTAATTATTTATATTTATATTAATTTTTACAAAGCTGTATATCGTTTTAAAAAAATACTTACGGCTACCCGGTACACACTTATTATACTACCATTACAATCATTTTCCTTATACCATGACCAATTTGGATACGGATCCAAAAGTGGACCTCCTGGTCCTAGTACATTAGACACTGTCATCAGACTAGCTGGTACTCCCTCGTCTCTTACAGCAGTAACGAACATTCTACCATCTACAAAAATTTTGTTTGTGAAAAACTACACGCTATTAAAACATGTTCTGCTGGCAAATACATTATAATTTTGTTATAACAATAATACTATATTTATTCATCTAATTCCTTGAATTCTATGTTAATGAATTATGTTTACTAACGTACAGAGATATTCACATTTTATAATATAAAACTAATGTAAAATTAAAATTCAATTAGCTAATTGTTCAAATAGGATCAGCTTACCTGGTGTCGTGTCTACGTCGTATAAAACACATTTTTCAGGGTCATATTTGCCAGAATTAATCGCCTCTTCTCTCTGGTCGTCACTTTCCCAACGAAAATCAACAAATTTCCAACTGTATACATCTTTCAGATGAACACCAAAGATTACAGTTGCGGTCGTCAGAATTAATATAACTAATAGAGGATACCTCATTTTCAGCATAACGGACAGTTGCTATTGCACACAATAAAATAACGTAACTGCGCTCTACTAATAGATACGTGTTTCGTGAGTAAGAATCTATTAATGATAGCTTGCATTATATTAGCCGATATCTACGAAAAAAGTTTCCACTTAATACATATGAAAATACTTTTCAGGAAAACTATCATTATCCCGGCGATAAACAATAGTGCTCGTTTAAAATGTATTCTTGTTATTGATAATGACACTTGTTACAGGTGCGCAGAATATTATCTTATCAATGAGGCTTTCAGGAATGGAAATACCGTATTCAATATGGAGAATGCCGTTTTCATTATATAATTTATTTTTAATTTTCATTGCTTTTTGTTTTATAATTGTAAAATAAGAGTACAGTTCGTAGGCTAAGCAATTTAAATGAAGCTATTGTTTTATATAAACATTTAATTATTAATGTATTGATGTATCAATTCTGAAATTAAATTATGCGTTGTACATAATACTTTTTTTATATTTATACTTTTAATCAAAAACCTTTTGAGAAAGATCATTCTATTTTCTAGTAAAAATAGAATATTGAGGTTTAAGAATGAAGATATCAAGGTACGTGATCACAGTCATTGTGTGAAGCAAAACATTTTGTCTCCTTTAGTATTTGCTCCATATTTATCTTGAAAATGCGGAAGTTTATCTCGTTTAAGTTTAATGTATTAGTCTGAACACGCTGAAGACGGTCTATTGCGATTAGTAGTTTTCTTCCACAATTTGAAACTTTTAGCCCACTTATAAATTGCAATTGTACGGAACTTTGTGCGATAATTTCCTTAAAAGAATATTTCATTTTACAATAATTAAAATCATGTCAATAATCATTATTAATAAATGTAATAATATTAATAGAATACGAATATATACAATGTACAAATATAATTAATCATAGAACACAATGATGTTAAATATTACATATGTATATTAAATGTAAAACTTGTATTATATGTATATTATATGTAAACTTTTATATACGTACATATATATATATATACAATATATAAAGATACTTATATTTTATATAAAATTAATGTCATTTCTTTGAATAGTATTAACCTACCTGATGTTATATCTACATCTAATAAAATGCAAACGCTAGCGTTATAATCGCCATCTATAGCATTCTGCTTATGTGCCGAATTTTCCCACAGATAATCAAGAACTTTCCATTCATATTTCTCCATCAGTTTAATACCGAAATTTATATTTGCTATTGTTAGAAGTAATACTATAAATAATGAATACGTCATTTTTAGTGTAACAAATGTGATTATTAGTACGCACAATAAAATGACTCATAAAACTCTAATGACTCTAAAAATGACTAATAAAACTCAATCAATAGATATATATGTTAGAATGTGTCATAGCCAGTACAACGTTAAATAGTATTCACTCAAGTTTATATAACAACTTACTGCAGATATGTATATACATACTTGTATATAGAAATAATTTCAGGTTAATCTCCATTATATCGATATTAAAGAATTGCAACATAGTTTAAAAGTTTTTTTTACCTACCATTATTGATAATAACAACAAAATAATGTTAGACGTCTCATGCGCAGTGCCTATATTATCTTATCAGTGACTCCTTGAGGGAAGTAGAAACATTTTTGTTATGTAATAAATACGCAGTGCATATAAAAATATCATAAAAAAGTATATATTGTCAAATGTTCAATTTTTATCTATTGCTTTTTATTATTAATTATTAAAAGATAGTATGTATTGTGACTCATTTTTTATGTATATTCTTCATTAAATTTTGTTCTAATTATGTAAAATGTCTTTTTAATTATTACAAGTATTATTATTATAAGTTTAATGAAATTAGGCTTAAATATTTATTTGATTATTGTTCATTTGATTATTAGACCTGGCCTCATTTTATAATAAAGTAATAATAATTTTTGCTAAAGGACAGAGACTGAAAAAATATGAAGTATATATAAGTGATAATAAAATTATATGAGTTAAATGCAGAAAAAGGTACGCAAGTTTTTGAGACGTCGTCTTGGAAAAAGTGCATTATTCATTTTACAGATCTATTATTCTGTTATTGGTGATATTCGCATTGTCTTTGCAATGCAGAACTATCACCGTCGCCATTGCGATAAAATTTAATCTCATTACTTGTCATTTCATTTTGTAGTGTTTCTTGTCAGTCGGATGCGAACGTAAATGTGTTGGCGAAAATGCCGACGTCTCTTCGGCGGATTGGACGTTAACGTTAATTCGCCACGCCAGTATTCGCCGACTTCAAACGAATCCAGTCCAGGTTTACATTCGCGCTCGGTTTATCCTCGAGCTATGCCGTCGCGAAAGGCGCAATGCAAACCGCGTTCGCGATAGTCCCCGCTCCTATTAAAACCGATGCAAACGCTGCCTTGGACTAACTGAGGTTGGATGAAATTGGATTTCCTGTTTCTCCACGGCAAAATGGCATTAAGAGTGAATCAAGATGGACTATAGTCCACTGTAAAATCATTGAGTTCTCTGGTTGGTTCACTCCACTGTTATCTACATAATTAAAAAACTGACGACCAATACTAAACCAATATTAAACGAAGAACAATTCAGAAAAATACAGGAAAACGAGCTAATATTATGAATGGATAATAATAATAATAATAATATTAATTACAATTTTTTTTATTTTTGTAACTTATAAAACATTTATTATAACACTACTATATAAATGTTTTCGCAACAGAAATGTCAAATTAAAAAGATCAAAGCAGTTAATATGCTACATAATGTATTAAAGTTATACTAAATCGTTAAGCAATTTATTCTCGTAAATTAAATGCTGAATTTTTCGAAAAATTACAATATGAAAATTATATTATATTAAAGTTATCAAATTACAAACAAGTTAAAAATGAAAGACATCATGGTTTTTCCGCTAATTTTAATTGTGTCTAGCTCAATATTTAATGGTTCTAGGTTGGCTAAACCAATTTACCGTTGCCGTTGTCCACTAGTGATTGTGGTCGCTCACAAACCGTGCGAAGCACATGTTCTCGTTCGTGCATCGTTTTCTCATGTCTCTTTTTCTCGTCACTTCCGTTTCATGTCTTCTCTGTCAGATTGATTGTCCTTTTCTCGCAGATATTTTGCACACACGGCTGTCGGGATTCACCTTTTTTTTTCATGACTCACTTCTCTGAAACACATTACGAGCAATGCCACATAGATCGAGCTTGGAAATGGCCCTTTCGATCCGACGAGTGACTCTGACGAGATTGTTCTCGTCTAATCGAACGAAAGTGGAAAAACGCTTCTAGCGTGTACATCTAATGGAGATTTAAATACGATACGTTGATTCTTTTCTCTCCACCATGAAAAGTTTTATGTAAAAAATAAAAATCTCTGTACAATTATTGTAACTATTGTAATTGTTGCTTAACTATGTATTTATTGGTTTTAACTTCTATCTATACACGTATAATATAATAATTGCTTAACTATAATTTCATTTAGAAACAAACATTGCTTTTTCTTGATTAAGTTTGCAAATCTCTCTTCAACGGAACGTAAAAATGAAATATAGAAATGAGTTGGATATCGATTAATCGATATAAGTGAGATTGCTATAAATAATTATTGAAATGATAGCTACAATATGAAGAACATTCATTTCGATAAGTGAATTCTAATTGCTACTTGCACTTACTCTGTTCGGAGCATTAATCAATAACAATATAGAATGCGACAGACATGCTTTATTATTCTCATCGTGTTATTCTATTATCTATCAAGAGACATATTCTCGATAGATAATTATATCACTTATCAAATTAACTAGAGTGAACTAAAAATATCGTTCCTAATTTATGAATAATGTTGAAATTTTCAAGTCTACGTGCATCTTGCTGCAAAATTGCCTTGTAAACAAACATTTAATTCGCGTTTAAAACTCGGCCGCTAAAAATCACGAATAAAATGAAAGAAGAGAAACTGACATCCGGGAAATTAAAGCACCGCAAACAATGAGAAGTGTCTCGCATGTGCATACATTTATCATTATTGGCATGAGTATACAAGCAATAAAAATCGAAACAAGAGTACCGACACCGAGGTCTCGACGAGCTTCTAGACGTGTGGGTCAAATAATAGTTATTTTATTTTATTTCGTTCTCACAGCAAACCGTTGGCGTTTGTTTATCATTTCATCTCCATAGGAAACAACAACGGAAATGTTTTAATTTAGTTTGTCGTCGAGTGGGAGCATCCGTATGAAAAGCGACCCGCAGAGAGAGAGAGAGAGAGAGAGAGAGAGAGAGAGAGAGAGAGAGAGAGCAACATATTTCGCAGAACCGCGCGTTTCATTACTTAACTCTATATATTTTCATATTGGAACATTCATTCATTTTATAGCATATGAAGGATCGGACGCTTAGATTCCGACGCTGGAATTTTACGAATGCAATGACGCACGTTAAAAATGCAGTATCGAGCTTTTAGAACTTTTAATAATAAACGTTCTGTTATCGATTCCCTGACATTGTAACGTTAATTGACAGTATTTCGTAGAATTGCACGCGTTTTTTGGCAAAGCGGTGAAAAGTTTCTGGCTCGTATCCGTTCTCGGTTGGTTTATCGGTTCGAAGGGTTTCCCAGACAATGGCACCCTGGAGAATGGGTTGGCAATGGCGGCACAGTGGTATCCCTCGTCCCTCTTGTTATCGCAAGGCTTGTCTGGCGAGGCAAAAGATGCGAGCGTACCCTCGAGACACCAGGTAAGTTCTCAATGAGCCCAAGTCAGCATGTCACGGAAGATTAAGCCTCCCTAAAGTACCGAAATTCTGTCGCGCGAAGGACGGTAATCGACTGGAATGGACGAAAGCTGGCCAACAATAATTTTCAAAAAGGTGAGCAAGAGATTGGCTCTTCTAATCAAAAGCTTTTGTTGTGAGATACTTTGCAGAGGCGGTAATCCTAACAATTTACCCCTCCTAATAATTTAATATTGAAAAGATGTATGTATTTGTGTTTTGTTAATAAATTCTTTTTAATCCGTCAAAACTTTTAAAAATTTTAAAGATTCGTAGAATTTCTAAATATTTCATTCTTCAAATTTAAAGACATGTCGGTTGGAACTGTTACACTTGGCAACAAAAATCAGTGAAAAAGAAGCGCGAATATTAAATTCATAAATTATATCATGTACGACGACCGAATAGAGCGCAAATAAGAGTATAAGGAAGTGGATAACTTTCCGCGAATTTTTCGACCTCGTATGTTATCCGCCGGTTTGTGCTGTCCGATTGCCACCAGCCACTAGCCACCGCATCTAACTCAACTTGCTGTTCTCCCGACTTTCTTTCGATAACTTCGATATTTTTCCAAAATATCCATAACTTGTGATATCCTTTACTTCTATTATACACGCATTATGAAATTAAATGAGAAAATATCCATATTGTAATTTTTATTTACTTCTTTAAATGGAAGCATGATTTTTTTATAATAAAAGTTTGAAAATCAGAATAAGAGGAAAATCATTTCACATAAGAAATACAAATTTGCAAAGGACATAATACAAGATTAATTTTAAGAGAAAACAAAATCTTAATTAAAAATACAAAAAATGTAAGTAGAAAAATTAAATATTTTTGTACAAGTTAATGTTTAAATTCAATAATAAGTGCCAATTAATAAAATACTTGTAGATATTTTCTGTGTTTTAAAATTTCTATTAGATTGCAGTATGACTTTCACAAATGTATTATTGCATATTTTATTTCAAGCGTAAAGAATAAAACGTAGAAAAAAACGCTTTTTTACAGATTACAGATAAAGTAAAGAACTAAGAGAACTTATGAGACTGAGAGTGAAACGTTTATAACACATTGGTGGAATTTTGAAAGTTTCGTGTTACGGTCCGCTTTCTCAGTAAAAACTTTTAAAGTCAAGACATCGCAGAGTACATCGTGCAAGGTTCAAGAGTGCGACGATATTTTTTTTCTATGATTTTTGCGGAAATTATTAAGCACGACTCTCGCGGGAGATAATTTTATCACAGATCGATAGATGTATAGATTAAAAAATAATTTACGGAAGTGAAAGAAAGCGTCCATGAAATATGCGCACATAATCTGCGCACCGTAGTCTATTTCGTATAACTCGAACAGCTCACTGAACCGCTATAACTTACGCTCCGGAAGATAATTTGTATATGGCTACACACTTAGTCTTTTTTATTTCTTTCTAAATGTGCAGTCGATCGCGCGTTGGTTTTTAGCTTGGGAGGTTTGCGCGCGTATCACGATGATAAAAGAAAAACAGAGGACCATTTAGAACGGGGTCCATGAAAACCGCGCGCAATCAATAATGGTTATCAATCCGACCGCCATCATTTTAACTGGTGGCGCTTTTCTTTTTCTTTACATATGTTGGATTGTATTGGGCGTTTCACGCGTGTCATACATTTATACAATGGCAGGATAGATAACATGCTGTATCAATTTTCCGTTTCTTTTTTTCTCTGAACAAGATGCTGATTGATAGCTAAATATTCGTTGACTTAGCAGCGAATCTTCATGCTTATTTAATATATTTTTATTTTACACGTCAGAGAAGAAATGACAATAGTTTTTAACATGAAAATTGAATTGAAATTTTTTTTAAATCTATTACTTACTCTTTAATATTAAATGAAATTGTTTTTTGGTACACATCTATTTTTCGTAAAGTTGTAGCATTTTAAAAATTCGGCACGTGCTCACGATACACGAAAGAACGCCGCGCGGTAGTTTTTGCTTGTAAGTACACATCTCAGGTGACAGGTGACCAAAAAAAGGTATGAAAACATGTATACAAGTGCTTTGAAATATGATATGCCGTCGCTGAGGGAAAATATATGCGCACGCATGGTCGACTTCTTGGTCTGGATCGATATAGCCCTCAATATCTTCGCTTAAAAGAATCGTAGCGTATTGATCGTGGTCATGTTAGAAAGCTAAGACTCTAACTCGCTTCGAACAAATACATGAATAATTATTTTCGTTGATTAATTTACGAGATATCGATTAATGGTGAGAAACATTGATTTCACTCTAAACGCTTCGTTTTTCATCGAAATCGTGGATTTTCCTTTAGTTGAATTTTACTCGGCTGAATAAGTTGTGTTCTCACTTCGTGTTCTCAATCGATATGTAATCGCAATAATGTAAAACAAATTATCTCTTAATCGGCGAGGCGCGATACGAGATATAATCGAATTCATGCACAGTTAAAGCAATACTATTTGCCCGTGAATATTATATACAATAATTAAAATTTCTCAGTTCTTCCGATTTCTGCTTCAGACGAGTAAATCGCACGAAATATCTGCTTCGATAAATAGTCGTCTATACTTAATAATTCGCAATCGTAGAAATTAATTAGTCATGCTAGTCGATTATCGTTAATTGCTCGATGGAAAATAACACAACGACATACAGTGCGGCTCCTGCTTGTCTGTTGTGAAGTCTTGCGAACGGCAGAATATAGTAACTTTGTGAATATAATATTATGCTGCACGTTGACTGCATTGCCGCGTGCCAGCCAATTCATCGTTGCCACGAAATATTTGATAGAATATATTACAGAATAAATTATCGCATATTTTGTTTCTGTATTTTAAATTAATTTTACCGAATATACTATTATCACACAATAAATCTGACATATCTATTTGAAGAGTAAAATCGACCTTATTTTGATTGAAAAGATATTTATGAAAGTTAATCTATTATTATTACTTTTTGTCAACCGAATGTCATATAGGATTTCGTTGATTGTACGAGAAGGGAAATTTAATTTTGTTGTCGGATTATATATTGAAAAGAAGGTCTGTGCCTGTTGTTTTAGTTAAACTTATTTAATTAAACAAATATCTGCAATTCTCTTACTGATGATGATATGAAATATTTCATTATATACAGCTAGCGTGAAACAATTTGATTGACAGAACTTAGGTTTTTAAAGAGTACAGTGTACATACTTTTGTATATATAATATTTCGCATATGTACAGTATTTAATAATTTTAGTATTTAATATAGAAATTTAACAAATGATATAGTTTTGTATCTTTATTATTATAAACTTTAATAGCACTAAAGGAATTATAACTCAGAATGTTAATATTTTCGGTAAAAATGTTAATTTATAACTAAAAACATTAAAACTTTATTCTGAAATGTTGAACTCGATACTTGAACGAATGTTGCAATTTTTTCAGACGTTTTGTTTATGAAATTGCTTTTAGATTGAATCTACTTTTATCTAAAAGAATATTATACATATATTACTTATTTTTACTTATAATATTATTTATTTTATTATGAATGAATATCTTCTATAAACCTTTTACAAAATATGTTGGATTAAGTATAACCGAATTTTGTAGCGCATGTTGGCAGAATATTATGATACCCAAGGGATAAATAGTTTAGAGTCTCGTATATTTTGTAATAAAAAAAAAAACGAAGACCCTTCATGCACCAAGTTGATAAGCTGCTAAGTTTTCGTTCGTTCCTCGGTTCAGCGAGTGAACACTTTATTGTTGAAGAAGTTACAAAGTGCAATATGACTCACTAGCGTCTCGCAATTTTCCATTGTATATTTGATTAAACCGGATTTCGGTTGAAATATGATACGGTCTATATAATTCACGATTTAATTAAAGACACATGATTCTTTATATGTAGCGGATTATTATTAATTCACTAAAAGCATTAATTGCGAACATACGTTTTTAATAAAGTGTATTAAATTTAATTGTTTAACACCCACTGTATAACCTTATGATTGTTATAAACAGAAGAAAATATATCGTGAAATTTTACATTGCACTTAATGTAATTGTTTCTATGTATGTTTTTTAATCATATTTTTTAAGCTTTTGTTTGAAGAAGCTGTGTTCCGAATGCTTTTTTTATTTAATTGAATCCTTAAGTAATTAAAGTGTAGACGCAAACAAGCGTTATGTATTCTGGCTGCCGTTATACGTGTCTCGTATAGAGGTGGACATTAATGTCCTCTCTTGGGCGATTTAGTGCATATCGTACGACCAGAATATTATGAACGTTCATATACGCGTCGGTCAAAATAGCCAAAATATTGCAATATATATGCTGCGATACACGCATAAAGTACGATCTTGTGTATAAAATCTTTATTTCAAAGATAAATCTTCCGTTTTCCGCGATACTTTATGTTTCATTAAATAGTAAAAAGGCAAATAACATGATTTTACTATTATTTTTCAAAATTTAAATAAAATTGTTAATAAAAGGTACTTAATTTCTTTTAGTTTATAATTCAGCACACAATAAAATAACATAATCGAGTTTTTCCTATAGACTTGTATTTTGCAAGTACGAATCTATTAGTTAGCATTATTTTAGTTAGTCGATCTCTATGAAGAGTTTCCAACTTAATACATATAAAAATATTTTTCAGAAAAATTCTCATTGTACTAGCGAAAATAATAGCAGTCTCGTTTAAAGTCGTCCGATTCATGTTATTGATAATAATACTTGTTACAAATTCACTTAATGTTATCTTATCGATAGAACTTTTAGGAATAGAAAATATCATTATATAATTTAAATTTTATTTTGATTATTTTTTATTGTTTTACAATTGCGAGATAAAAGTGTAATAATTAAGCAGTGTTTAAATAAGGATATTGTTTACAAACATTTAGTTATTGGTGTTACATCAGTTCTGAAAAAATAATGCCTTGTACACATTATATATACCTATATATGTATACTTTTTAAATAAAAATTTTTAATAATTATTCTGTTTTTTATTAAAAATAAAATACTAAAGTCTAAGATATCAATGACTCTAGTGATTGTAGGAAGCAAAACAATTAAAAAAAAGTACGTATGATAATTTTTAAATCTCGGCGAAAATCGTGTAGAAGGGTACGCAAAAAGGATATTTTCTCTATACCGGTGCTCTTTTGTTGTTTCATATAACATAACAACATTGGGTAAACATGCAGATTATAATTGAGCCGAATAATTTTATTATGCTCGTCATTGGTCTCATGATCAGAAAATATTTTGCGATTAAACATGACCCTTATTTCACGCATAATTTCATTATAAGAAATGCTTCGAGTCTATAATGTTCGATCATACCATGAAAGGTATTTCGAGAGTCGCACGTATTCAATTACATGCTTAACAGGTTGAAAACGAAATTAGCCTCATGAGAGCGACCGCGCCCAACGGAATTCGGCCCGTTGAAATGCATTCAAAACTCGTCCGCATCGCGCCATGCATTTTGGCCTGCACTTTGATATCATTACCCGCAGGCGCGTTAAACATTTCAGGAATTCGCGATACGTGTCTATACATGTGACATATGTATCTGGTGATTTTCGTACGCGCGCGCGTATTGAGGCATGCATATTTGCAAACGCGTATGAATTTCTGTCACTAATAATGTAGATTATTTACACAGTCATATTTGCTAGTCTTCTACAATATCGTAACACATTCAAGTGAAATGAAAAGTATTTCAGATATAAATGTAATTCAAAATTTATTAATACAGTCTTATACAATCGGTATGATAAAGTTAATATCCATGCCTAGAAAAATTGGCTGAATAAAAACCGTTTGATTTCATGACATTTTTTTAATTCATTGATTCACCCTTACATAACGTTTGCAGTGTTTAAATCTCTATTTGTTTCATATAGCAAATTCGATTGGACGCACTAGTGCGTAGTGGTGCATATTGAAGCCATTGTCCACTGATCTAATCCGAGTGTAAAGTGAAATGCAACCATTTCAAATGATAAAGAACATATTTTTCCAAACAGTACAATAAAATTAAGAATTTTGCGATTTAACCGGTTTCTATATTTATATTAAATATATCTTTGTATTAATTTGTGTACACAAGTGACAGTACACAATATGCACCAGTGTGCATTGAATACACATTAGAGTGCGTCTAATCGAATTCGTTAATAGATTAATAACATATTTTTTTCTCTTTTATTTATTTTTTTTCCATTACTTTGTTTTGTCATATAGGAAACCTTTAAAACTAAAAGAAACGCCTTCACAAAATTATCTTTGTGATACCGAATACATCTTATCATTAAAAATTAAACGATCAAACGAACTTACCTGTAAGTGAAGTTCGATCGTAATTATATGAAAAGCCTCGTTCGAAGAGATTACACACATGTAGTTTCCTCCTTGTCCACCAGACGCCACAAGGTTTAGAGTGAGCGGGAAGCGAAAAAACGGTACGAGCGCCCCCTTGTCGTGTCGTTCTTCCGCGCGCCCGTTTTCATCATT
>VBVR01003128.1:0-18943 GCA_011638315.1 Tetramorium parvispinum | reverse complement strand
CGTTTGCAATGTTATTAATTATTCTTTCCAGTATTATTTTTAATTAATTAATTTATAATTCATTTTCTTATTATTAATTATTCATGACAATATCTATAGTATCTTTCTTATCTGCACATTATCGCTATCAATATATGCAACTTTTTTAGCAAAACTTCTTTTTCAACACATACTTTTGTTAACTCCAGCTAACAAGATTCTTTTAAATTCCTCCAATAAAAATCTCTTTCTCAAAACAGTTTTAATTTACAGTTTTCTTTAGCGATATCTTTCTCGTTCAGATTAGTATCTTTCCGCAGCCTCTCTATACTTCGTTTACTGTACACCGTCGCGATTCAACTCAACTTGCGCAACTGCGAATCGAGCGCGAATCACGTGTCGAGTCGAGCCGAGTCTCGCGACAGCGGAGCTCGCTTTGAGCACGTCAAAATATCGTCACGTTCGGTGCGTCGACCCTGCCGTGTTCGCGACGAAGCAGGACAGGACAGGTTCCTTCGTTCATTCGTTCGCCAAGACTTTTCGTTGCACCGGCTCGCGACGCTCAGCACAGAAACCGCGACGGCGGCGATCCCCCCGTAGAGACACCACGGTAGGTTGGTAGGTAGGTATGCATGCGCGCCGGAAGAACCGTTATTCAACCTTAAGGTTTAAGGTTCGTTCTCCAAGTAACCCGCGTCCGCGAGCCTATTCGACCGGACACGCACGGATTTCCGCGTTCCGACGTTCAATTATCGAAACTGTCTACACCTTTAATCTCCCTATCAAACGAATTGCCGCCGTATAATAAAAATATTATACCTAGTTAAACTTTGTGCAAATTTCAAGTCATTCACTTTTCGTCTAGAAGTTCAATTTTATTGGAAGACTCGCAGATTCCAAAATTAGATATATTGTTTTATATTTTATTTTTATCTCATGTATCACTTTATATCATTGTATCATTTGGATAATGATAAGCGCCACATGTATATGTAGATTCGATAGATAAAAGTTAATCTTTTTATTTAGGGAAAGCAGAGCTTAAATTGTGAGGCGCCGGTAATGATATCGCGCCACGTAATGAGCACTTGTCAACGATGTGTTCGCAGGTCAGGATATTCGCAACCTAATATAAGTCGCATTATTCGCGTGATATAACGCCGCGTCAAATATTATGCGGGTACACACATTGTGCCGCTCTTTCCACCTTCGTGTGAAAGCGCTATTCCGGCTGGGCGAGACACAGAAAGACGAGACTCGTTCACACGGGGGGTCACAGCTAGCCCCAAGAGAGCAGTCATTGACATTGGAGAAAGAGCGAGCAGGACGAGAGAGGGAAAGATGAGAAAGCGTAAGAGGAAGACGACGATACGACTTCGAGAAACGTGACTAATATGGTCTCGCAGTGTCTTTACACGCCGCCTTACCGTCTTCTCCGATTTCTTCGCTGTCGCGAAGCTATGCAGACCTGCTCCTTCGTCACTTAAAATAAAGACGAAGAGCCAAGAGGCACGAGGGAAAATTAATCCCGCTGGTTAATGTCGAGTCACGACTGTTGAGAATTTTCTCCGGCAATGTGAGATTTTCCTTTCGCAACTTTGCTCGCAGCGTTGTTGATGAGCTCTAATCGTAAGATTTAACTGATTTTTAATAATTTCATAGTTTTTCTCTATTATTATTTATTGCACAGGCATGTCTATGATCGAGAACGGAAACGTGGGCCGTTAATGAGAATTTATCAAAAAGAACTCAATTCAAACCGCCTTCGAGCGAAAGCACGAAGTAGCAATTTTCGATATATTAAAACAATTAAAGAGCTTGTAAGAAAATATATGATGTGGTAACCGTACGTGAGGGTCGAAATTGCAGGTGCAACCCGCTGCAATATTAGCAAATTACATGGCGTAGTGGCATTAGGCAGTATACTCCGAAGATGCAAGAATGTGTCTAATTACATGCTCGTCCCGCCACGAAGAATCGCTTAAGAGGAAAATTATCCGCTGTTGAAACTCTGTGAAATGCTTGAGAGAACTATATATGACTCTTTTTGCATACATATCTAATTTAATTATAATGTTATAATATAATATATAATTTATTAGTAATATATTTTGTATTTGCATGTATATGTATAATGAATTAATTTTTTATTAAATTTATTATTGAGAAAACGATCAGACTTTTGAAAATTATTCATGCAATTCCAGCAATTGAGAAATCTTATTTGTCTTTTAAAAATGATTAAGTAAAAATGCTTAGATATTTTCAACATTGTTTCTTTTCTTTCTCAGATTATTCTCAGATAATAATTAAAGTAGATAATTCTATGATTTACGAAGTGCGATAATATTGATTTATACCATCATCCTTTCAATCTATATGATTATTCCTATAATGGCATAATGCACGTTGTATGAAGATTTATTTCTTTCAAACTTTTAAAATAAATTTAAAAATAACAAATACCTGAATATAATGCGTTACTTACAATCGATTACATTTGACATTTGACGAGATACAATTTAACTTTGCATAAATCAACGAATGTAATTTATACTAGAAAAATGATAAGAAAAGCCAATTCTATCAGTATTTATTTGCATTTATTTTAAGGATTAATTCATACCTATATGAAGAAAATTAATTACACAGATATTTCTACTATTTGAAAGCGATATATCACTTTTACTCTTATTACTATGTAATAATTTTAATACTCTAGTCTTAAGTCAAAATCACTCTGTAACTTGGTAGCAGATAACGATTCGTATCTGCCGAGGCAAGTATGAGGAAGTATACATTTATAATTTGTTGGTGAATAGAGCAGAGAGAGAGAGAGAGAGAGCGAACAAGATACTTTACTTAGACGGCGGAGCAATCTTGGATAACGCCAAAACAGGTTTTACGCGAATGTCTTACTTCTTCCTGACGACGATTCGACGGTATTCGACAGTCGTGCTGCCTGGTCTGCGTTCATCGGACTTTACTCCTGCGGGCAGCAGGCAAGTAGAAAGTACAATACAACGCAAATAAATGCTGATAAAGCGCTTGCCGCATATATCGTGAGTAAACAAAGATTGAAATCATAACCGACCTGATTCATTTTAGCTGGCAAAAAAGTTTCGCTGTAAATTTAAAATGGGTCAAAATGTGCAAAACTGGAGTAAGTATCTCTCTATAGGAATTATTTTTGCTTATGATTGAAGAATGGCTTAATAATTAAATCTTTAAAAGTAAAATTACAGAATTTTTTAAATTTTTCTAATATTTTTAAAATCTGTGTTACGCAAAAAAAATTAATTATTTATAAAATTTATGCAAAGTTACATAATTTATAATTTCTAATGAATTTATGCAAAGCAATTTTTTAAATTTGCAACTTGACACATTTTTTTGTAAATTGGCAAAGAATGTTAAAGAATAATTGGCATTACATATCGTATGTATTTCGATTAATCTGATACATAACGCGTTGAGCGGCAAGTAAAGCAATGTATGAGAAGTACTTATACAAAATTATTTACATATGCTATTCAATTATTAATTGTAGAGACGGTTAAATTAGCAGAACAAAAGGTTGCATGTTGAATAAAATATGTGCAAGAGCAATGTATTAAGATGCCGTTTCTATATCTTAAAAAGAAACTTGATGATAACTATAGAGATATGCATGCGTGCTTAAGAAAATATTTCCAACTATTGTATGGATTCTTTTAATTTATGACATAAATTGTAAAGCCTATAATTTGTGTCTTCTTTAAGTGGCAAAAAATGAATAAAGAAATAAATAAATGACAGATAAGTAAAGAAAATTAATGAAAAGATGAAATATATTCAGCGATAAGAGTGTGATAAATCGTAGAAAAAACGTGAACAATAAATCAAAAAATGTTACACACAATACATTGGATAATATGTCAGTTTTTTGAATTGACGTTCTGGAAAAGAAGAAAGGTAAACTAAGAAAGATAATGCAAAGGCTCTTTTTATCAGTTGATTTGGTAATTGATAAAATTGTTTCCATTCGTCGACCGGCAGCTACTCTCAAAATAAAGTGACTTACGCGTCAGATTGCAGTTTCCTCATGTTTCATCGTTACAAAACTTTTCCTCGTTTCTAAAAGACCATTTTCTTGGAATTACTTCCTATTCACGAACCAAAAATTCTTGCCATTCCTAACGACCCGTCATCCTCCATTTGCCAGCAGCACGAAACGCATGATCAGCATGTCCACCAATTCCGAATCCGATGCGATTCTCATTCACAATATATTCAACCGTCAAACTTCGACCAACTTTACTCAAACTATATTGAAATAACTAAATTGCAAATCATATACCTCGAAAGATCTATTTTTGTGACAGTCTATAAACATCTTTTAAAAATCTTTTTCTTTAAAAGTTTATTTATAAGTTTATATGTAAGATAATTGAAGACTGAGAACTGAAGAAAGACAGAGGTAGACTATATAATATATATAGGTAAGAATTTAATTCTTCTAAATTCTTTAAATATCTTTCAGATTTGACAAAATTTGAAAGATTTAGAATACGTCCTGAATTTTTGAGTAACACTTTGTTTCGGTTATTTGAATCGTCGATGAAATACCATAGAAATTGGATTAATTTCAATTAATCGAAATTATCAATTAACAAATTATCTTTTATTTTGAGACCGACGGATACTGAAGAGCAACGTTGGACATATCATCGCTGTAACGAGTCTCCGTTCAACAGCCTTCACTGGCAGACACTGCATATTTCATCGATTCCTATCTCGAGAACAGGCCCTTCACCGCGGCTTTGAGGCTTACGGTCCGAAATAAGTGGCGCGAGCGAGAGAAATTACCTCTGGTCCTCGTCGGCAGCGGCTCCTTGTTGAACGATGCGGACCACGTCCGTCGTCGACATCGTCGGCACTCACGTTGGCCGTTGGGCACACACCGACGATCACCGATCACACATCCTGCCGCTCCTCTTCGAGCACCGCCGAAGAAATTCACCTCGACGTTCACCGCGCCTTCGCGCCCGGCAGAAAATTTTCCTTTTGACGAACTCGCGAACCAAAATCTCTCCTCACTACACTCTGCGGTTAACGCACGTGTGCTCGCCAGACCAGGCCGGGTTAAATGCTGGGTGTCCAGGCTGGCTGGCGCCCGTCAAGGCTACCGATATGGGAGAACGAAAGAGCGATCCGGGGGCCCGTTCTGCGGCTGCGGGCCCCGAGATGTACGTCCTCGTGCGTCTACCTGGTCCCCCCCGATGCGGGAGAGGGAGAAGGAGGAAGAGACGGAGACGGAGAAGCGAAACCACGAGGAGTTGCACACACGGCGGTGAACATCACCTCACTGAGACCCCAGACGAGTGTCGTGCCGCACCGCTCGTCAGTCTTACCTGTGCACATGTACATACATACGCACGCGGCGTTTTTCTTCACTTGTCTATGTATGTATATGTGTGAGTATGCCGTGTTCTTTTCCCTCTGCAGAGGCACACGCAGACAGCGTGTACGATTCCCGATTGGATTGTATGTGTGCGTGCGCGTGTGTATGATGTGTGTAAACTGGCGTGGCACGTTCTTTGCGTTCTACCTGTTGTGTGCAAGATATTCTTTTCCTCCTATCTGCGCGCATGGCACAGGCATACAGAAGTGTGGTTCTTCATTTGCGTGTGTTGTGTGTAAACTGGTGTGGCGTGTTTTTATCTCTGTGTGCGTGTGCATACGAGTGTGTGTAGCGTTGCTCCGCAGTTACGCTTACGGCTCGTCTGTCTGTATAGCGGCGCCGCGTGCTCTTTTACTTCTACCTGCAGCGATAATCTGACTCTTGATTGTGTGCGTAGTTGTCTGTATACTGATACGCCGTGTATATCTTTCTCTCTCTTTCTCTCCTCTTCATGCTATAACCAGCCGATGAGGAATTCTTGGTTTTATGTGTGCGGATGTGCGTTTGTGTGGCGTCGTTTTACCTGCTCCATAAGATGTGCATTGGTATTAGGAGGAGATCGTGCGTACACGAATGTGCGTCTATGTGTGCGAGCACCCTGTATAGTGTGTGAGGGTTCAGTGATGTATGACGGAGCTGGATGTCCCGAGAAGTTCGAGGATTTTAAAATAAGATACGTGATATTTAATTAAAATAACTTTGAGATACGAGGAGAAGAATAACACACCCATCAAAGTCATTCGTTCAATTTTCGTTGAAATTTCCAATTTTGTCAGCGTGTATTTTTTATTGTATAAGACTTTTAATAAAAATCTCATTATTTACTAAAATCTGATAAGATATTTTGATTAATCAATAATAATAAAGCCGTTTTATATTAATTTCCTTCATATCTTGTTAAAAAATTTTTTATTACATTATTATTTTAAAAATCGAAATAAATTTATTTCATCAAAAAATTCTTATCACATTTGTTAATTTGTTGTAAAATATAATATTCTAAATATATGTGTTTCGATTTCACATAAATATGAGTATTCTTCGACACATCAATCGGTGAGCGGTGCAATAAATATGACATAAATCGTCGATTTAATTTCTTTTTTTATTTTGAATCGGAAAGCGGAATAATTTTGCTGGCGAACGAGAAAGAAAATGCGAGCAATGTCGTAGGAAGTAATTCGACCACGAGTTTCTATTGTGTTTGCAGTCAGTATTGTTGCCGCAACTTCCACCGCATGATTTATTCGCAAGAAGTACTTATTGGCTCTTTGTCATACGTAATTTTCCAAGTGAACATTCCTTATTCCCGATTCAACCAATGTAATCAAATATCAGAAAATTCGATCACTCTTCTGTGAACAGCGTTTTATTTCATATAATATTTATTGATGATTTAGTAAGAGCAAGATCATATCTTCAATTATTTCATATTACGAAATTATCCTTATAATTCATATTTATCACAAGTGAGACGAAATAAATAAAATAAAATAAATACACAGAGCAGAAGCATAATAATAATACATCAAAGACATATTCGAATAATTTTTTATGTATATTATATAATTTTCAATTATTATTTAAATTCGTTATCTTGAATACTTTTTTTAGTTAGTTATATATAGAGTGTCTCTAAAAGCTCGCATGTCCTTTCACTGATAGATTCTATGGAACAATCTAAGTCGAAAACTCTTATGCGAAAATGTCGAGACTATAATAGTTTTTAAACGGGAACCACTTAAAATTAATCAGTCAGTTTGTGGACTTTTGGCGCGCTCACTATAACACATCGTGTAATAGTGAAAGTGCCTTTGTATTAAATATTTGTTGAAATAGTTTACTAATTTTACATATTCAATTTGCTTTATAAAATTATTGATGTAAGAAAACTGCAATATTATTATGGTAATTATCTCTTCCTGTAATTTAATATGAAAAAATATCTTATTAATTGGCATAATTTGTATATGCTTAGTATAGGTACAAGAAAAGTGACTCGCCGATTTGTGACGTACTTCATACAAGGGCACCTTCATTACTACGATGCAACATGTCTAAGCGCGTTAATTTTCCACAAACTGACTGATTATCTTTAAGTGCTTCCCATTTAAAAACTATTGCAGCCTCGATATTTTCGCATAAGTTTTCGACTTACAATTTTCTACAGAATTTGTCATTGTAAGGACATGCGATCTTTTTGGGATACCCTGCATATATAAATAATAATTTATATTATTAATACTAAATTAAATAATTGAATAATAAATTATTATTATTAATAAAATTATTTCATACATGATCTTTATTGCCTGTTCTGTATCGATAAACACATAAAAATACACCGATTATTTAATACTTTCTGTCATTTTTTCGTTCCTCTTTTTTTCCCATCACTCGGTGAATTATTATGTGAATTATTCTGTGATTTCTCTCTTTTCCCTCTCTCCTTTTCAGATGAATCTTACATGAAAATGTATCTTGCATACTTAGGGGAGCTAGAATGAAAATTTGAAAGAATGCAGCAGGCTTTGCTACCTGTTGCACTTAACTTGCAGTTGCATGTACTTGTCGCAAGAACGTAAATGCATCGCGTGAGATTCAGTATATGGTGAGTAGCTTGGGTGCATTAATGCGTTTTGATGCACGCTAACAACCCTATCATATATAAATTTGCCTAAGTACGACTAAATGAGCATGCAAACCTTAAATGCTTTCAGGAACTTTTTTTTATTGATCTTGACCCTATACATGTCCCAAGTAGCAAGCTGACGTTATTTATCGTCATTTTGACATCAAAAAGACCTTTTTGACGACATTTTGACATTAAAATGACGATATATAAGCTTGGTTCCTAATAAGAAAAGGGATAAGATTTTATGAAATAATCTATAATACAGAAACTAATAAAGAGCAAAAGAATATAAACATATATTATAGAGATTGCTGTACAAGCTCCAATCAATTTATTAATTTTTATGATTAAAAATATCAAATATTATTACACTATTTGCATAAATATAAGCTTACATGATTATAGGTACCTTTTCATGCTAATGCTCGTCGGTCGCATTTTTAACATCAAAAGACGTCACATGACCAAAAATAACGAATCAGTATCTTTTTTTGATCACATGACGTCTTTTGACGCTAAAAATGAGCGTTAGCATGAAAAGGTATCTTATTTCTTAAATTTCATTCACGCATCATCTATGAATGCTAAGGGAGTTACGTGAAATGATGCCGATACTAATGTTTCAGTTTTTTAGATTATATATTTTTTAAATAAATTAATAAAAGTATTATTATGACAATATGAATAATTTTTTCATTCATTTGCTTTCATCGAATTATTCACTATCAAATTAAATATAAAAAAAATAAATTAAAATAATTTATATATTATTAAAACTATTATAATTACTTTTTCCTTAGTTTTATATCAAACTGTTATTAAGAAGATAAATTTTTATGTTTAAGTGTTAGAAAAGGAATTAGGAAAAAACTAATAAGAAATTACGATGATGATAATCATGATGAGAGCATCAATAATTTTCTTCAATGACAGGATATAGCAGTTATGATTACAAAATAGACTGTTGCCTCTTTACTTTACTACAAAACATAGTTTCGTCATCAAAATACTACATATTTACAAATCATAAAGCCGAGACAACGGCGAAGGTCAGAGGGAATATTTGGCTTTCAATAAATATACAAAGATGTGTACACATCACGAAACTTTATCGTGACCTAATTTGTTAAAAAATATATAAAAGATTAAAAAATAATTAGTTACAAATTATTGAATTTTACGTTATTTCAAATCCTATTTTTTTTCTATATATCAAATATCAACACTCAAAATTCTCTCTCAGGAAATGAAATTAATGCGAGACAAATATAGAAAAAGCTCCGTGAATTTGCTTTTCCTTTTTTTTGTTTCAATAATTCTTTCATTTTTACAAATTTTTAAGTTTCATTCTTGAAATACTTACATGATTCTCAATAGCTCCCAATCCTGAGCATCTTTCATCCTCTGAAGAATCTTGAGCAATTCGTCTATATATTCTTTCTCCATCGCGAGATTATATTATATTACATGATGTTTCTAACAAATCTGATTATCCAAACCTTTGAAATTTCATCGAAAACAAGATTGTTAGCGGTATCCACAATTGTACGTGCTATCGAGCGTCACGTACGGCGTCACACTGACTCGGAATGTTGATACCGGCGTGGCTTCTTGGGGTGGCAAATGTATCCACAGCACATTCCATTTACATCTTACATCCTATCGACGTCACGACGCGAGTGACGTGAATATTTTAGTAAGAGATATCTTTTTCGCATCTCGAGAAAAAAGTCCATTTTAACTTCATATACAAAAATCACTTTCTTTTAATTTCTTTTAATTAATTATCTATTACGTGAAAGACATATAATATTACTTTTCTAGTATAGTGTATAATTTAAAGTAATCTATATTATATTGCACCCGCGATATATAAGGAAAACGTTTGCATCGTGTTAGATAATAATGAATTAAGTATGGTACATACACAAATCTGAGAAAAATACAAGAAAAAAAGAACTTTTGAAATATCACAATTTCTTTTAATACATGGATTCCTTGACCAATACGGATTTGATTTAATTTCGTTTCATAAAGTGAGTTTCCAAATATCTCATGAAGCAATTTCAAAAATTGATCAAGGAATCTTAAGGCGAAAGAAAATACGGGAAATTTTTAGAATACCCTGTGTATGTGTATATATGTATTTCTTGTAAAGATTTCTATACGAGGAACAAGAATGTTTGTATGTATTTTTTCCTCGCAGAATGGACATCTTGCATCGTTACTGTAATCACGATTCAGAGGAAGATTGTTTAATGTATTCATGTGTGTAAGTAGTGAGATATGTGTATATATATATATATATATATATATATATATATATACACGCACACACGCACTATTAGACAGTTATATCTGAAATTGCAGCACGTTGTGTAACATGAACAGTCTTTTAGAAATAATTTATACGTATATATTCACATTTCACAATAGATTCTAAAGATCGAACGAATCATTTTCGTTCTCGGAGTTTCGCGAGATTGTACGCCATTTGTACAATACCGAGGTTTCGCAAAGTTATAAAAGAGCCATCGCGATATCGTACCATGAATAACGGAATTTGGATTCAATTGGCATTCCGAAAAGCCGAGATTTTTCATTAAGTGCAAAATCGAAGCTTTTGCAACAATGCAAAGCGAATCGATCTTTTATGGCACGGGAGAATTTCATTATAATATTATCATTATATTTTAAAAATTTGTTTCAGAATACCAAAGATTTTGATGAGATGATACAAAATTCGAACCGTTAAATCATTAATCCCGAGATTTTGTCAATATTTTGTATATATCAAACTTTGTTACAGTGAGTGTTAAAGTCTGTATGGTCTTTTATTATAAATTTCTATGTTGTTCTAAAATATTCGAAAGTTAATTTGCGCGAATGTGGCATTTACAGAAATAGGGTGTCATAATAATAGTACCCCGATTCTGTGTGTATGAATTCGCGTCATAATACAATATATATCCAACTGTGTACTTTCCCTATGATGGACAATCGTACATTTAATAATAAAGGTACGAGACACATGTAGATTATAAAATTGACAATTGCTGCGCAATGACATCAGGATACTGCGAATGTACAATGCTCCAGAGAAATCCATCTTTGATGTTTCTTTCCTTTTCTTTTCTTTTCTATACATATGCAAGTCGTTAATTGCGGAATTTATGAAAAACTCCAACATTATCAAACTCTGCAAAGAGATGCAGGATTTTCACATAAATTCTCGCAATCGAGTCATTCGTTTTGAAAATAATGTAAGGATTTAAATGAAATAAAAAAATATATCTAAGCTACCTAGCTAAAATTAGCTTATTATTATACAATAGAATATTTAAATAGAAGATAAAATATTTAAATTAAAATGGAAATTCTATAATTCTTTGTTTTGATAAAAATTTTGAATGTAATATTTTTATTTCCGTCATTTTCAAAATGAATGACAAGATTTTTGCATAACACGTACACAAAACTACATTCAATCACATACATAATAAGATGCATTCATTATTCTTCATTCATCCAACATAACTTCGCTATGGCTCCACATTTTTTTCATATATTTTTCCTTTTGGAGTAACGCGCAAATTTGCTCTTAAGATTTTGCTCGCGGTAACATTTGCTATCAGTATGTGTCTTTAACATTTTTATTCTAGTTTTGAATCACGATTAATCTAAGCAAGAAAATGGACTTGCAATCGATTTTATCAAGCTCTCCCAAAATTCGTTTACTCTGAACGCTGTATTAGTGAGCAATGTCAAGTTAGAGTTGATGATAGATAGAAGTGATTCAATAAGCTTCAACAATATTTCGATGAAATAAAAAGTTTTTCTTTAAAACTCGTCAAAGATTTAATAGTCATCATCATTCTTTAAAATTAACTATTAATGTGAGAATACTTCATAGAAATTCGAATTTCAGTATTTAATCCAACAATGAACGTCAAAACCGAAAAATTCTTATCGTATAACTGGATGGCTTGGAATCAAAAGGATCGAGGAATATCCTCTTATCTTTTAATTTAAGTTTAATTAAAGATGAAGTAATCCGGCATGTTTATCATTGGATTAACATATCGCGATATTAGATTTCTTAACCTACTTTAACACTGCGAGAAAATCTCTAAGATAAAATTGCGTCGACTAAAATCAGAATCCGCGTACGGAAGTAGAGAAAAATGAGGAATTATTACGATTATCGCGACTCCGCCTTCGTTTTCGGCGGCCTGAAGGCTTTCAGCTTCTTTGCCTTCTTTTGCTTTGTGGCGCTTGTACCGGATTGAAACGCTTTCCAGCTGTCGACACGCGACTGTCTGGACTCCTCAAAGTTTCGTTGCCATTCACGTTCCATTGCTGCTTGAGCTTCCGCAGATAATTCCTCTTCACGCTTTCTTTTACGCTGTTCTGCATCTCTTGTAGCTAGTTCTCGTCTATGAATGAGAAAAAAAACGACCATTTCGAATAAATGTATTTTCATATTTAATTTTTCAAGGTATAGCATTTTATTTACTAATGTCTTAATACTTTTCACTGTTTATAAAAATGTGAGCTAACCTTCTTCGCTCCATATCGGCGAATAATTTCATCGTCATAACCCAGACCGCATGTCTGTAGCCTTCCTCAGTTTCTTCCTCTAAAAGTGTCGGCCCTGAATTCTCAGATCTTCCTTCTTTTTTCTGCTTCTTCTTTTTTTCTGCAATCTTTAAGTTTCAATATTATATATCATATAAAAATTGAGAGTAATGCAATGCACTTCGTTATAATAGACAAAATTGTTATAAATAATTAAATATTTACCATGTGATCAGTACGGGCCTTTGCTTCCTCAATAACATCCATGCATTTTGATCTAGTTTCTTCATTTTCCAAAGTTTTCCATGCTTTATTAACAACTGCAATAAGATATTTTTATTACATATTTATCACATTATAGTACATATATTTTCTAAATTTAATTTGTCTGTTATACTTACTTTCAAAGGCTTGCTGTGCTCTTTCAGCGTCATCTTGATTTTTGTCTGGATGCACCAAAATTGACATCTATAATTTTGGAATTAAAAAATCCGAAATTAAATTCTGGTACAAATAGAATTAAATTATGATACTTATTAGAAAAAAAGAACATAAATACTTACACGACGATATTTCTTTTTTATTTCCTCTATTGCTGTGCTTGGATCAATTTGTAAAACTTCAAATGGATTCAAATTGAAATAGGATGATCCAGGTCGCAGCAGTCTATCAATTTGTTGCTTGGGGGTCAGCACAGAATCTCTCTTTTCAATTTCTTTAACCTACAGAAAGATACAATAAAATTGCTTCTTAAGTAATAATTATATAATGTAGATCATTTCATTAAATTATTAATAAATACATAAAGCATAAAGATGTAACCATATATAAATCAATTGAATAAAACTAAATCTATTATTAAATTTTTAAACAATATAACAAACTTTTAATATATAAAATTTCATTATATAATATTCCTTCCTTAAATTGTGTACAATAATAGACAGATAAACTTTATTTCATGCCTTTCAGCATTGAAAGGACATTGTGTATAATAATAGAAATTTATTTTTAGACTATCCAATACAAAATGTGTGCTATATAAGAAGGTGAATGTCACAGTATTAGAAGAATGCAAGAGAAATTGCAGTTATGCCGAGGTAGCTCTTGCAAGCAAAAGCCTCAAAACAACAGGGCTATTATCATGAATGCCATGTTTATCTCTCTTATATCAAGATAGCATAAAGAATGCAATTACGAATAGAATAACGTCATTGGAGAAAGTCTTAATAGATAAAACATGTTTAATTGTAACGAAAATTACGATAGTAATTAATAAAGTGTAATTATATAGAAATAAAGATACGTAAAGAGACCTCGGGCCAAACATGTTCGTGCAGGTTAGGCGAGTTCAATGTTTACAATGATAACATTGCTCACAAGATTCGACACGATTACATACGATAATACAGGACAGTTAAAACACAAATAGATATTACGAGAGGTTCTCTATCAATTTATTTCCAGTGTAAAGTGATACTTGCAGTTAGTGCTCCGAGTTTGTTTACATCGCCGTTAAAGAACAAAAAGGATTGTATATCGCCTCGCCGGCGGCGCCGTACATAAAGAGGCGCTGTGATTAACGAGAAGTCACGTACCTCCGTGTAAAATTCGTTAAATTCATCCTCCTTCTTGGCGGGATTTTCACTTGATAAACTGGAGTCGGTGGAGGCCATCTTACTTGTTACAAGCTCGAGAGACGTTCGATAGTGCTGCCGACTGGTGGAAGAGCACAACTTTATCAACACAGCTGATACAGACAGCGGCGGCTTATCTCTCACGGTCTGTTTTATCAGCATTTAAATAAAATTGAAAGCTCGACAAAATTAACATAATTATATGTATATGTCATTTTTTATAATTTTATCAGAATTTTTAATTGAAATATTAAAAGCCAGAAGCGATGCGTCCCAGGGAATATGAAACTGGAACTAATAGAAAGTAAAATTAATTTTTTTACTGTTAAATTAAAATAAATTAAAATTGTCGATAATTCTGATTCGTAGAAAATTAGATAAATATTTCATTTTAAATATAAGTCTGTTTTTAATGCAAAATACATATATAGCAAACTATAATAATAACAATAACTGTAATGGATTGATTGGCAAAGGAAGCTTACCTTCTATTCAGAAGAAAATCTTATTTATTTAGTTTAATTTTTTTTTTTTTTTTTAGAAAGAGAATGATGGAGAAAATGCAATCAGAGACGTCGGTTCAATGTAAAATTTCGTAATATTTTATTAACAAAGCTTAACAGCCAATAAACAAGTAATGCCTCTTTCGCGATAACAAAGACACATCGAATGAAATCAGAGCGTTATTATTATTGCGGCATACACTTCCGTCAAACTGATCGGTTGACTAGGATTTAATATAGTTGATGTAACTAGCCTATGTAACATACAATATCGCTACTCACTATGCCCCTCCAACGGGAAAACTCACAGGTGTGATAAATAGGAGGGTGGGTCGGTGAAATCGCTACAGCGTAACATTCTATGAATATCTAGCGCGTGTTACGTCTCGCTATTTAATCTAGCACGGCTTCTAAGTCTAATTGTTTACCATCATACTTGTTGAGAGCTGTCGTTACCGTCCAATTGCGAGGAAGAACACTGCCAATGAAACCGAGACTCGGACATGCATTCTTGAAAGAGTTCGGCCTGCAAGACTGATTAGCTCCTATTTGAAAGAGAAAGAAAGAGAAATGTCCGAGCAATTTGTTACGGAGAGCAAAAGCTCCGAAATGAATGTATAACAAACAGCTTGCTTTAAACGATAAACAGAAGGAGGAAATAATACATTTAGATTTCAATATTTGAAGAAACTAGAAACTTTTATGTAACTCCCTCTGACCGGATTTAAGGAGACATGTAATCCGTTGCAGAAATGAAGAATTAGGTGCGGTCCTCGCGATTTACGATCGTAACGACATGTGTAACGTATTCACAACGGTGTTGGTTCTCATTGCACATGACTATATGCTACTACCAATTAATGATATCAACAATCGAAGTAGGAAAAGCGTGTGCGTGTAACAACGATTACTCTATAATTCATTAAAGATCCAGTCGATTCGAGTTGGAAAACGTGCGCGTGTAATAAATCACATGGAATCGCATCTCGATCTCTATTGACAGTTACTTGCGAAACTTTGCGAGCTTAGATAATAATTAATTTTTTCAGATCTCAATCTTAGTACGACGTTAAAAACCGATGTATGTTATTGTTTATTGCCCAATCTCTAAATCTACAAGCAACAATTATACGTGTGCTTGAGTGTAGTACGCAATATTAATTATGATTGATGGCATATTAATGAATAAAATTATGCTTAATTTTTCTCTTATAATTACGATTGTAATTATGGATAGGAATATTACAAGGAAAAAAATTATTACTGCGTACTGTAATTTCAATTATCAATATAATTTCTTTCAGGAAGGATAAATGTAGTCATAGAACTAAACTTTTTCAATTTTCAGCCATCTTCTATACGTGAAGAAAGAATATCTTTCTTGCTTTAATCAAGTCAAGACTCGCGAACTTTGAACAGCTCTCGCGTTATTCCGCCGATGTGCTTCGTTGAATTGCACGCTTACGATGCCGACGATATTTATTACAGCGCACATTTTACAAAGTACGCAAAAGCTAGCTGAACTAACGATACTTCTATATACTGGGTACTATACACCGAGACTCTAAGTAAACGGGGTCGCTTCACTTCGCTGACTGAAACGAATGATGAGTGCATTTACGAAGAGTGACTGTTAAATCTGTAACTTTTATACAGAATGTCCCGCCATCAATAACAGATTCTTCGAATTGTTTCCTTCTTATCTGCAATCTTGTTAAAAACTAACGTATTGAAAAGTGTAGAAATTTCTGAAATTCAATAGAATCGATTTCAAGATGTTTCTAATAAGAAAATTTATAATTTTACATAAAAGATTAGATTTTGATAATTGTATATTAAAAATAATTTAAAATTGACATTCGATCATTCAAGTTTCCACAGAATGTATTCCGATCGATAATTTTATTTTTTGTCTTGTCTCTTGTTTTGAGCGAAACATTCTGCATGAGCTACTATATTTTATCGCAAAGAATCTAAGCGATGCCAATCTCCCCTCAGGATTGTTCTCATCCACGAAAAGTTTGCCAAAATATATTTCTTCGTAAAAATGTTACATCTATATATATTGCACTTATCAATATGCAACCGAAGTGCTTAACATTAATAGAAAGCGGATATAGCACGCATATAAATGTATTGTATATATTTACATATACATACATACATATATGCGTGCGACGTGTAGAAGAGAGCAGATTTTAAAACGTTAAATGTTTTGTTTTTGTAAACATGCGTTTCGCGCGTAAGAGCGGGCACGATTACACGGATAGATAATGGTAATGCGATGATTATAGACAAATAGATTGGTCGAGAATATCATCTGTGAATTTGCAAACACACTTAATTAGGAGCGACGACGAGATCGAGAGAAAGTTGAGTTTTCTCACAATGGAAATCCAACGGATTCCTCGCGATTAACATTATTGTACACTTAGCCATATATATTTTGTTGTTAATGGTCCTACAGTCTCTCGCTATGGTCATTTTATTTCATCAAATTGACATATTTTATTGGACATTTGTTTTATTTTATCAACTTTAATATCAATTAATGCATAATATATCCACAATTTTGTGACATTTAAATTCCAATTTTATATCAAAGAATGGTAATTACGATTTGTTAATTATTATCTACATATATTTAATTTATGCTGTAAAATAAAGGTACTAAATAAATCGCTCGTATAAAAATCAATGTAACTAAATATGACGTTTGAAACATTTTTATGAAACAAGAAAACAATTAAGAGAGATTGAAGAACCATTAACAATCTCAGATAGCTTATTATAATACTAATACAATTATGTAAATCTACCATATACACTCTCTTTAAAACACATTCGGTAGATCTCTCATATCTGTCATTTGTATACGTTCATTATTTATATATTTTTATCTTTTTTAGATGATATATAAATGGCCACTTTCGCTGAAATGATCTTGAAGTTTTACTATGTACCCTTAAACTTCTATCGAGATTCTTTTAGGACTATATAAATTTATACAATAATCATTACATTTGTGTAACATAAAATATATATACGACATAATTTTAATCAAGAAATTTAACATCTTGAAACCTAATGGCTAATAGTTTCGAAAACGAAAATATTAAAAAATATTTATTATAAAAATAAATAAATGCACAATAAACTATTTAACGTTATATAAATAAATCGAGACGTACAGTTAGATAACAATCAGTTCAGCGAACGAGAGCACGGCTCTCGAAGTTATAGCCAGTTACGCTATAAAAATGTAACAGAAAACATACACGCACACACGTACACATGTACCCATAACAAGCAATCGTATTCGCACACACTCATGTATAAACTTTCAAAATCTATTTGGCACTCTCCTAGTTTCATCGAAAAGGCGAGCACACTTGCTATTATTTTTCAATTCAGAGACATTGCATATCGAGTAGCTTTATTCCGTCGCTACATATACGGTTTTTAGCGGTACGCTATATCTTATATATGTTCATCTTATACGTTATACAGTAATTGGTCTAAGAAAGTTCCCGGTTGCATAAAAAATATCAGCTGCGCCGCCCGAAGCGAGTCAATCGCCCGGTGATAATCACGAGTCACAATATAATCCTCGTTTACAGTCGTATTGTAAAAGCCTCTTTTCTGCACCGCACGATTTTCGTACGTATCGATTTGCATTTATTTCTTAAATGCACCATTTTTTAAAATTCACAACAAATGTATCTATAATAAAAATCAACCTCCAACTCGCACGCGAAAAATATGAGGTCAGTCTATAATTCCTCATTTTTATCGGTTTTTGATAATCTTGATTTAATTAGTGATATTAACAACATCGTACAATGAAAATCGTACAATGAAAGCGAGCATGAAGAAGTTGTAACAACCAGCCCAATTATTGATAAAGAGAAAATTGAAGATCATAAGATTGAAAGAGTCTATGCGTCGACTATTTTGTTCCAGACAAACTGTGTGAGTTACAAATAAAATGTAAAACTCACAATCTCAGTCATTATTTATAAATTATTTTCACACATTATATATATGTATGTATATAGGTATATATTATTATTTTAGCTGTCGTATAAAATTCAATTTAGAGAAACAATTATAATGAATCTTACTTATGTATAATAAACAAAAATTAAGTGTAATAAAAGTTATATAT
>VBVR01003127.1:0-15000 GCA_011638315.1 Tetramorium parvispinum | reverse complement strand
GTAATAACACTGTCTGCGAGAGTACAATGGAATGCGACTGCGATAACGGCCACATTTCGTGCGATACGCATATCTCTTGAACAGCGTTTCTCAATTCCCCCTCCGACGCAATTCTAATTACGCAGGTTTGTGTGACGTTAGTTGCGCGCTTATGTCAAAATAGAGCGTCGCGCTTAGATTCCTGTTTCATCGGTATTCTACGGATTCGACGGTACAGTTTAAGCTCATATCTATAAAGTTAAAAATTTTACGATCAAAGATGCCGATTACGATCAAATGTTTAAAACTGCAAAACTTCTTTTAAATCCAAGATCTAAAGTTCGAGAACTTTTGGAAGTATAAAAATCGAAATATCTTTGAATCGGGACGATTCAAAGACGTTTGAGGTACAAAGAGTAGAAAATGTAAGGATCTGAAAATCCTGCATAAAGAATCAGGAAATTTTGAAGATTCAAAGATACAAAGATCGAAAAAGTGTAAATGCAAGCATTTAGAATATCTTAAACTTTAACAGTTCAAAGTTGTAAATATCTGCAAGTATTTATGAATCAGCAATTATCATTTACGACTGCGAGTCTATTTTTAATTATTCTTGGTGATCAATCTTATTTGTAGCCATGTAAATGAGAAACACTGTAACGCTCCCTCTCGCACAACCCACCCACCTCCTGTGGGATTCCCTTTATTATTCTCCTCTTAGGTCGCGTCCGCGAGTATATCACTGCCGGAACGACGGCGGGACAGCTGGCGTATTCAACGTTTGCCAAAACCGGTGGCAGGACCGACATGCAAGAGCGTGCTGCATCACGTTGCAACGCAGCCGGATGCGAATTGCCGCATCGCGCGAAAGACATGTCGTGCATCTATCCTGAGTAACAGCTCGTACTTTCGTAACTGAATCGAACCGGCCGATGATATGCCGGGCTCGCGCTCGATCCTCTTCACTGCGAGATGGGATCATCATCCTTTCGCCTGCACGTGTGTGCGTGTAATATTTTTGTATGTGAAAATATAGAAGAGACGGAGGATAACATTTGCTCATCATATTTTGCGCTTTCGAGTTACACGAATGTTATTTTCATTATATCTCATTTCCATTACATTCTCAGCTTTTCAGCATGGTTACCTTCATAATGGAAAGATACTCGAGATTGAAAAATCATGATTGGATGTCACCTTATTCGCATGCGAACGAATTCTATTATTTTTTAGGCTTGGAGATAAACCGATCGAATGTTTCGTAGAATTAAATGTATATTTCGTTTAAATACATTTACAAGTATACGCAGATATCTATTTTATTCGTGAAGCGGCTTTTAAATAGAAGAATATGCGCGACACAAAAAATACGGCTTGTTAAAAGTTAGATTTCGTCGCTCCGGTTAAGAAGAACTTCTCGGACAGAAAAGCTCGAGGATCATTCATTTAGCGGAATAAAGTCCGCGCGTGCGGCGCTGCCCCGGGCCGGAGGATCGATTAGTATTCATATTATGCGCGAGATCTTCGTAAAGGAGCTTAAGTCCGGCGCAAATTGAAGAACGTATCTACCAGCCACTTATATTCTGTATCTCATTAAACTCGTAAGCTGCGATCATCCGCGTCGGTCGGGCGGGTCTCGCGTGAGCTCGCGAAACCGGAATATCATTAAAAACTCGCAAGCTTTGCAGCTCTATAAAACTCGAAAATTCGAAGGATCGACGATTCGAAGAGGACTCGACATTTCAGAGAGTTCCACGACGGCGAGGACAGAATTTAAATTAAAAGAAAGCTAAAGGTTCGTAAGATATACGAACGATATCGAATGCTCGTAATTTGCTTGCACGTCGTTGCGTTGCGTCAAGTCACATCATGGGAGGAAATGTCACGGGAGATTCCGTCAACGCTTGCGAAGGACTCGGCTACGTGTTCTCGAACACAATGTTCTCTCTCTCTCTCTCCCCCCCCCTGTCTCCGTCTCTTCCTCTCGGTAAGGTGAATGCCTGGCTGTCGCTTGATGGCTTGTCATCACCAATTATAACCCATTCAGGCCCATACTGTGAGTTAAATTATCCATAGACCAGGTCAGATTGTCCCTTCCGACCGCGTCTGTAGAAACAACGAGCGTGAATCAGTGGCCGCGTGTTCTCCGCTCGCGCCCTCCTCGCATTGCATCCCTCTCTTCGCATCGCCCGGCGTCGCGCCCTCGATAATTCGTCGAATCGCCGATGAAATTGCAGCGACGCATATAACGCAAACGGTATCGCATGTGGCGCATTGCAAAATGTGGCAGAAGCCGTTCGTTCCTCGTCACACCCGAACACTATTCACAATAGCATTCTGATTACTCGCGAGGATTTGTACAAGTGTCTCTAAAATGGGCTAGTCGATAATTGTAACAATTCTGTACATCGTTCTCTGTAACTAAAAAGTCCTTGCAAAAGAGCCAATAACAATGAATTACTTATGAACCAACGATGTCGAAATGCCTTAACAATGAAGGGAATTTTCATTCATGTATTATCGCAAGATGTTGTCGATAAGCAAGCATTCTTGAGCGACGTTCGATTTATCTCGCAGGTATTGTTTCGCCATTATTTTTCTTTGTTATCGGAGCTACTTTCGTCATGTCGTATGTTCGATTGTTATTGGTTTCACTTCCGATGAATACAAAATTAAAACGAGAGCGATCCCTGTGCCCGAGGTGTGCGAAGTCGAAAGGGATTTGTTCACGGAAACGTTTTACGGGCATCCTATTCAATGTGTATTATCGTCTTCGAACTGACCAGATACCCTCATAAATCTCATCCTGCAAAATTGAAGAATGGTCTGCGAATTGTGAGAAAACAAAATTTCTTTTTCTTTCAAAACCAGAATTTGCTCCATTCATGTTAAGCTTAAGTAAATCTTTTTGGTAGGTCCTTTGTCTCGTCTAAGTATATGCATCGAGAAATATATCTTCATAGGATATTTGTGAATGTCGCAATAATTCTTTCGTGATTTAAGAAGGGATATTCTTGACGTTTTTAAGAATTTATATGATTCTAATAAATACCTCAACCGAGAAAATTGTAACAAAATTCAATTTTTAAATGTTGAACTGTCTACGTTATAATATATTTGGAATTTCGTAAATTTCGGCACTTAATTTTCATGCCTTCGTGCCACTCTTTTGCTACACGCGCAGGTTTAATTCTAATGAGTCCAGCAGCCGTGCCTGGCAATCTTCCCGTCGGTGTTCCCGGTAATATCCGTAAGTGCATCCCGCGATTTTCTTGCGCGCACCCTTCTTGCCGATGTCTTGTCGCGTTGCGAGAGGGTGAGAAAGGGATGCCGGGGAGAAAGAGGACTGGTCGTATATATTTTTAAGACACCCAGAGAAGCGGCGTTAACAAGCAATGACTGCGACAGCGGAGACATAGACGAAGAGAGGCGCATAGGGCGTCAAAGTAGTGACGTCTAAGTGTAGCAAGGCCGCATCCACTCTACCTAATTGCTACTTTCCATACGACTAATGTAATATGTGCGAATGTGTTTTGCGACAATCCCCAATGGAAAAAATATTATTTACCATTTTTAATCCACACGCAAAAACATATTTAGCTGTGGAGATAATAGCAAACAAGGAAAAAAAGAAATAAGTACGGAAAGCGATATCGCGAAACTTACCATCACCATAAGCAGTAAAAATAAGGTTAAAAAAAATACACGAATGGAGAAACTTAATTCAGTTGATCTTTTTTTCTGCCTAAAAGGCCGCATTTCCAGAACGATATATCTTACTTTCTTTGATACTGAAATTTTAACTCTTTAATTTCCGGTTGTTTCGTTATAATTCCCTTCCTGTTTCAACAGGAGGATTCTATTTAATTCTTTAGAAGAAAAATAAAGAAAGGAATACCGAGGGATTTGAAAGTTTTAGTACCAGGGCATGATTTCGCGAATTAAGAATTCAATTTTGCATTGGTCTGCTTCCCCGTCGCGGCTTTTTAATTCGCTTGTTTATTACGTTGCCGTTACATGTTTACTCGCCATCGTCATCGCGACGTCGAAGTTTCGTTGAAACTCGACATTACTCGAGAAACAGCTATCGGATTTCTTGGGAACGGACCGAAGGCATAAACAAGGTAAAGCCGATCGTCTGATTCGTTTGTTTGTCATATAAAATAACCAGGGTTTGTTTGTCAACTGTCGTATACGATCTAAAACTGTGTCGTGGAAAGGAATTGAAAGGATGATACAAGATAGGAAAGAAAAATTCTTGAGAACAGCGGTTCCCAATCTGCTCCTGTTTAACATTTTTTTCTTTCAACTTTAATGAATATTAAACACGGTATTAAAATTTGTAATTTATGAGATATAACTTTGTACTTAATTCTTATTATCTATCAAAATTTGAATTAATTTTCTCGCGTGCTATTAAGTAGACACGTTCTTCATTCCCTTTGTTTACATTCAATATTAGTAAGAAAAAAAAAATACATATATTCTAAAGACAAACTTGCAACATGAGGTAGCCTTTCCTTTATTTTAGAAAATCTAATGTTTTATTTTATTTCAAAAATTTTAATGTTCGAAAAATTGTAATATTCGTATTTACAGTTTAAGATTTTTGTATTATTTTTCCGTGATCGTCGTGTATTATTTTTCTTTTAAACATTTTAAAAACCTCACGCCGCTGAAAATCTCTCACGTTCTCAGTTTGACACCGACATTCTCCATAAAGATAGACGGAACAGAGTACCAGAGAGCGAAACGCTCATGCAATGCAGATCGTTAAAGCAACCTCATCGTGCCAGTGACCCGAATGTGGCTTATGGAGACAAAGCGCAGTAAGGCGGTCGGGAAATGGAGGAAACGGGAAAAGAGCCGGCGAGGAAGCGCTCACGAGAGAAGCGGGCGCCCGCGTTCGTTTCCGTTTTCTCTCTCTTTCTCTCTGCAATTCGTCTCTTCCGGTTTACTCGCGCGGATCCGCAGTGGATGACGTTATTCTACACAGGAAAACGTTGATAAACCGGGTTTCCCAGTTTTACCAAATTACGTTCTGTTTGACATGTGCAGTTTTGATGACGTACTATTTTATATCAAATACTCTTTTCACTTTCAATTCAAGATTGTTTTTTGATAATTTTACGATAATAATTATTGTTGTAATAGAAAAATAATATTGATTCTGGAGAATATCTGCTTTTAGAATGTTAAACAACATCATTATTATTAGATAATACAATCACTTTTTTCTAATAACTTTACGATAACTACAAATTCGATAAACGATAAACCGATGCGGATAAAAAAATGTCCGATAAATTTTAACGTCAAATTCACGGCGCAAATACTTAAGCTTGGAACTTGCATTCGCATACTCTCGGTGGTAAATGTGGCCATTGGCTTTTCGTTTCTCGATTACGTCGAACGCGCGCGCGATCTCGGTATCTCTAAATAAAACTCGAGATCGGATAGCCGCATTCGGTGCTAAACGCGGCGCTGAACAAGAGTGTGAATGCGTGAAGCTAAGACGAGATAGAAAATAGAATTGACGATAGTTAGAGCCCACAATGGTGGACGAAGATAGCGGTGAGGATGTACGGATGGGAAGGGAACACGACTCTGATTAGCATACAAACTACGCGCGGCCGTGTCGGTTCTCCACGTTCTGATTGTGTGCAGTGCCGTAACTAAAATCGCTGGCTCTCGTAACAAAAAATTAGATTTGCCGCCTTCTCATCTCATAAAAACAAAATATTATCACATATAAATAGCATTAATAAGATATCGCATGAAAAATAAAATTTTCTCTCATATGACAATGTCTCGAAGTAAGCTGCTTCTAAAAATACAATGTTAATTTGTCGAAAAATGATAAATATATTTTTGGATTTTTATATATCAAACAAGATGAAGAGAGATAAAAAGATTTAATATGAGATTCACGTTTATATGATTAATATCTCTCTATGTAAAAATTCTTATATTAAATTCGATTTTAAATAAAAGTCTCATAAAAGAGAGACGGTCGTCTTAAATTTGAATTTCGTTTAATTTTAAACTTAGATCGTTTTCATTCAAGTGGTTACGGTTCTGTGTCTCGTCGAACGAGCACCAGGAGATCCGCAATAATATGGAGAACCGACGACCACGAAGACGGAGAGGAACCGCGAGAGCGTGCGAAACGGCGCGGAGAAATGCCGAGAAAAGGAGGCCGATGCCACCCACAAAGTAGAGCCGCGAGACGCCGCAACACTCGAGACGTCATGCTCGATAATGGACCACAGCCATTACGATAAACGCGAAAACAGAGTCACGATTGTCTCGAATGGCGGTGAAAGCAAAGGATCTTTCGCAGCGGCAACTCCCACAGGAACCACATGCGAACTGATTGTTAGATTTGATTTTATATTCTTAATGACCGAGAAATTCATTAAAAAAAGAGAAGAATATATATACATATTTCTATATAATATTTCTATATCCTATTTTAACTTTTTACCTTTCAAATCTTGTTAGGAAATCTTGATTTAAAAAAAAAAGAACATTCGATATTCTTTTCAATTGTTTTAGGAGAAAAATCTCTCGTTTAAAAATATCATATTTTTTTAAATCTCACAAAAGTCTATTTTTCGTGAGCGAATAAAACAACTATAATCCAGATCCTGAACATAAAGATTCACATTTTATAATACTATTTTCTGAGCAATTTACACCCAAAGAGAGCTATCTTGACACTTCGCTATTAGATATCTAATTTTACTATCCGCCGATCCTAATTCGTTCTGGCGTACCAGTATTCAACATATGGTTGTACGACAGCCACCCACAAAGCGCGAATATAGGGGGACCGGTAACACTTGAGATACTAGCAGCATGGTCGACGATAATGGCCGGGCATTACGATAAAACGCGCGAAAACAGGGCCGCCGTTGTCGCGACGAGTGTGCCATCGAGGGCCACTGCTATGGAACCACGTTCGATCATGAATACGGGGCACTGTGCTACCCAAAATTGTCCTCTCGACCGACGGTTTCTGGCCCGCTGTTCGCCGATCGATCAACAGATTGGGCTACGAGAGGCGTGGATTCGCTGCTCATTAGCGGGGAGTTAATCGCGGGTTGACAGTTCGTCGAATGATCCGGAGATCGGATGACGTGGACGGTCGGAGGGAACCAGTTAGGCGGGAGATGTATTCGAGATTACAAGCGAAGCGTGCAAGGCAAATATTAACCGATATGATTGGACGGACATCCGTGTCTTCGTCCGTGCACAGGAAATTCCACGTCGCTGACGTTATCTTCACTCCGTAAAATTCCTTGCGCAGATCTTTAGGATCTTTTTGCTTTATCAAGAATTGCTCGCTATTTTTTTTCATTCTGCCCTGTTTGAGATGAGATAAAAAGTGAGTTGAGATTTGAATCTTATTGGAAGCGAATTGAAAAGGATGACAATCAACCGGCTCGACGGGAGAGCTCACAATCGTGAAAAAACACGCGATTTCTCGAACCTACGGAAAGGCATTACCATTCGAGAGCGACGCCCGTCGAATTGTCAACTTTTCCACGTGTCTCCTATTCGTCTTATCGAGCCGTTCCATTTTTTACCGCGCGTCCAATCAACGTGCGACAACGACGCAACGGCGGAGCTTTCGCCCGCGGCTGTGTCCGTAAATCTCCCAAGTAAGCCACCCCGGACGTCGGTAAATGTATTTTCCCGTGTCCCGCGGATCCACGAAACCGTGCCGACTAGCATGAGCCACCGTGTCACAAATTACTGGCGCGTTGTTCCGCTGTCGGCGGTACGTAACAGCGCCTGGGCGTACGCCCATTTCAGGAATGGCCTATTTCTGCTTTAATTTAAGACTCTCTGGAATGCCAATTAGGCGTGCTATTCTCCCGGTGAGAATCCATGGTAAAGGTCGAAACGCTCGTGAGACAGTTTCTAAGTTTCGGTCTCTATATATTTTCCAAGTGTCATGTATTTGCAAAAGAAGAAAAGTACGCTCTAATTTCTAAAATCTTCAAAGGACAGCCGAAAAGGTAAATTTCGCCAAACTGAAAGAACGAAATGGAACATATTGGTGCGAATTTCTAAAATTTCTGAAGGAATGGTCGAAAAGTTTTCGGCTACCGCTGTGTGCTCTAAATAAATTACCTACTGCGGCCGCTTGTAGATCAGCACGCGGTACTGCGAGCAAGAACCGGCATTGTCGGCGACAGACTGTACTGGTGAAACCAGGAGAGGCTTTGTTTTTGGCTAATTTAGGGCCCATTAGTGCGCGACGACGTCGCCCTATTTCCTTCCTCGCTGCTTGTATCTCAAGGTAGCGCAGATAAAAATTCCAAGCAAAATTTCAAATGGAAAAATAACCGTGGCGTTTTACTTATTATGCAACGTCATCTCCGCTAATTATTATATATAATGATATTACGCGCTGTCGTTTCTCTTTTTTTTTCGCGAGAGAGCGCAAGATGGCATCCTCGTTAATTACGAAGTCATCATCTAATCTCACCGCGACCTAGATCTCAGTGCACGATATGGGAACCAGAGCCACAGGCTGTCGGAAACATGGTTAGGTATTAATTAAAGTGGCAGGCTTTCTCGCCGCGTCTTCGGGTGTTCCATTTTCGGGTAATTTAGGATACGCTCAAGAGCAACACTCTCATCTACGTCCTCTCGATCGCTTCGCTCGCTGTCAGTAGAGCGAGAACTTACATAATCGTATTATAAAAACTCAATTGACACAAGTCTACTGTAACTAAATGAATATTTTATATAAAAATTGTTTTATAAATTCTTTCAGCTCAATTCGAGATTTCGTATTTACTCTCAAATATTTATTTTCTTGTATATTCAACGTATAGTTGTTTTTTTTTTCGAAATACAGGGCACAAATTTAGTCTAATTTTTTCAACAATAATTGAGTGGACATGCAAAATCCCCCCAAAAATGTGTTGAAATTTGAAAAAATGATAATATCCCAAAAAGTCACAATTCTGAAATTTGAAGAATACAATTCATATACAATTTTTCGGGACACTGTCGTGTTTCTTATATTTCAGAACACTGTCTTAGTTGTCAATTTTGGGAATTATGACTCTGCATGTCCATCAAAAATTGTAAAATTATATATTATAGCATTCAAAGTGTCATATTATCTTTGACAAAATGACAGTAAATTCTCGAACGAAACAGAGACCTCAATAAATCTTAAAAAAATCGATAGCTGACATTTTGACCATCGACTACCGTATTCGTGAAGTAACATTTCCCGAGCAGAACCTAAAGCTCCCCCTCAGTGCGGCTCACCGCGCCATAGATCATCGCCCGGTACAAGGAAGCAGAACAACCGGGGCGCTGTCGGGAACAAACCGACGGATGCTCAAATGCACGTTGTTCTATTTTTGGTTAATTCTGGAGCAATCGGTAACGCTCTCTCCCATATCCCGCATGACCTCGCTCTTATTCTCGCCCCATGTGGTCGTCCCTTTCTATTTCTTCGGGTCGCGTAAGAATTCAAGGGTGGCCTTTGCTCTCGATCCCTTAAAATATAGATACGCTGAACGACCTCGGGCCTCGAAAACACGAAGCTGCACGACGTCCCGGCGCGAACGAAACTGGCGTTTTTATTGTGAGAAATGACGGCTCTTGACCTTGCGGAAATTTTTACCGCGTAAAAAAATTTGTATCCCGTCATATTTGTCTCTGCGACATTGCGTGACAATGAGCAAAATGATAGAGAGATCTACTTACTTCCAAAAAACGACTGACACAATCGCGGCCATCAGCAGGAGGACCACCGCGCAGGTGATGATTAGAGCAGTGCTTTGCAACGACGGGTTTGTGTGATAGGAGGCGTCGATCATCTGGAAAGAGAGAATCATTGTTAGAGCATATTCGAGCTTACGAATATCTATGTTTATTTTATGAAAACAACAGAATACTGTTATGTAAGCTATTTAAACAGAATACAAACGGCTCTGCTTATTATCACGCGGATATATCTCGCAATATTATAGCGATGGATTCATAGATTGCTGTACCAAAATATACCGCGTAATATAATATTGAATTACGCGTGACATTATGTACAGATAACTCGATACTCGCCATTAGAATGAAATAACAACTGCAACAGAATCATGGAATAGTCGTGAGAATAATTCTATTTGTTGCCGAGTTCTTAAAATTCAACCCGATATTACTTCATGCCGGTAATTCGCTGTATTAATTCGCGAGCTGTCTATTTCGCGTTTACTGAATGGATTTCGACACTTCAATGCGAAGGGAAACCGGTTCGTGTCGGTAGATCGCGATCGATAATAAGATTGCGGGTATAAATTTCTTCATTTTCTCACGGAAGAACGTTGCAAAAACGACGTCGCGCAGTGTGGTATTATGCGACGCCGCCGTGTTATTACGCGACTGTCGCGGGCGCGATAATACCGGAAGAGGCGAATTAATCGCCCCGTGGAAACAGCTTCATTCGTTCATTCCGACAGATTTAATTGAGACAGCGTGCAGCTTTGTGCTGCCGCCGTCGTGAAGACGTGCTTTTACCCTGAATATGAAAGAAAACCGTGCGCGTTAGCCATCTGTGCATCGACGAGTTGCTACTCGCACACCTCCGCTTTTATTTCTAGATTATTCTCGTATACGTGATGCTATTTATTGCTGTTTTCTTTTATTTGTGGCATTTAATATTTAAAACTGACTGCTCAGCCACAATTAAGCCAAGCGTTAAACCATATATATCATTAATTCCATCAAAGATTTGTTAACTATTCTTGTAGATACCGGCTTCACTGATTACAAAAATAGCAAAAATATACAAAATGTGGCTAGGAAATCAGTCTTCTTATAGCAATTTCTCGAGATAATTTATAATTAATAAGAATTATTTTACAGCGTGCATGATACGAACAAACTTGATAGTTCAATAGAAACTTAAGGCGCTTTAATTAAGTCCTCATAAAAAATTCAAGAGTTAATTTGGCGGAATTTTATTAAGGATTAATGATTTAAAAATTCATTCCTCTCGATATTTCGTAAGAAGACTCCGGACGTGATACCGTTCCCTTCGCGGATAATCTCGTTCGAGGTAGTTACGACGAACAAGAGGGAGATTGCAAAAGGCCGATCCGAAGGATTGCGAAAGGGGATCCTTCAATTGTGGATCCTTCATATCGATAACCGCGTGAAATACCGCCGCGACCCTCATTTACGTCTCCGCGCGGGGAAGTCTGGGAAGGTAAGAGAGACGCACGGAGGTGGAGGATTTCGCGGCCGAAATTCCTCGTTTCTCGAACTGGGTATATTCGATATCGGGCGACGGCGGGCGCAGCGGAACGCCGGAAATTCGTATCGGAATCTCCGGTCCCTCCGCCATTGTGACTGGATTCTTCATAAGAGGCACGTAGATGTGCCGGAAAGTGCCCTGGCACACGTGCCGGGTATGACGAAGCCGTGGCAAGGAAAGGAAAAGGATCGCGTAAGGGGGAGAGGGCCTCCTTCCCTCGGCGCCGTTACGTGGGCCGCTTGCGAAAAAGGGAAAGTGATTTTCACGGAAAAAGGATGGGTTCCTCGGGGCTGAAAGGCAGTTCCGATCAGCCAGATCGGATCCGCCGCCGTTTCTATTCTCGCGCCTTCGACGTATCGACCGAGAAGCATTGTAAGGGCGAGATTCTCATTTACCTCGCGACAGTCCGAAAAAGGCATAGCTGGCTGCTGGTTGGTCGGAGGGTTGATTAAATACGTATTGATAAGTCTCGCTTTCACTAAAGCGTGACGCGGCACAATGCACAATGCGGTAGAATGCGATGGATATCGTGTTACACGCTATTTGGAGCGTCATCAAGGAAGGCGATATTTATCAAAGACACACGGGGACTTCCCTTATCTCGAGGGAGGATCTCGTCCTTGAAAACATTTTCTTTGCTCGACTGGAAGTTCCGCGAGCTTCATAAAACTTATTCGTAACATTAGTGTTCGCCAAGATGAACATATTCAATGCGTTGACTGATGAATGAACGAGTCTGAGTAATGATCGTGATGAAAGAGCGCTTAATTATTTTCCTTGGGAGCGGAAGCCGTAGTTAAGTTTGACCTCTCGAAAGTTGGCACATCGCAAATAATTCGCGATACAAAAAGCCGCAGCGTCAGTTAATTGAAAATTGTCAAAAAGTCTGCTGGATCAATATTTAATAATTATCCATGAAAATTCCAAGATTTACGAACAAGCCTCTAATGCATCTTTCCTGAATAAAAAAAAAATCTCGGCTTATCTTCGCGGCAACTCTCGTGATATTAAATAATTGAAGCGCCGTAATGGCCGAGCGGCCGGCTTTTAATCGTCGCTAACCGATATATTTACCGTATGTAAAGGTTTAATATACCGCGACACGAGCGTATCTCGTCTCATGAAAGGCACGATGAGGAATACACGAGCGATGAGATACATTGTGCGGTGTGCTATTTGGCTGTGGGCCAAGCAAAGTAGCATTTATCAAAGCTTCTGTAAGCACGTATATAATACACGTGCCACCTAGGCGATAGCGATTGTGGAAGTGCGGACACATGTTAGTGCATCCTTGCCTCCACCGTGCTTCTTTTCTTTGTCTCTTTTTCTGCGAATTTAAATTTTAATTAAAATTTGAAATGGTATTGAAACTTATCCGCTTATGCGAGCAATTTTACGCTCGCATTAAAAATTTTACCGTCTTATTATGTCGCTCGTTACCGAGCACCGTATATACCGCTTGCCTGTCTTTATACGTCGCCTGATCACCTTGATAATCTCGATAAAGAAAATTGTTGGCTACAATTTTACAGTACAATCATTTATTACAACTATTCTTCTTCTATTATAAGTAATGAATTATTAATTACTGATTTTTAATTTAATTTAATAATTTTCTATGCAATTTCTTATTTAAAAATTTCTAATAAGAAAAGATTGTTCCCTTCCGTTCCACATACTCCTCGTAATGCAGGATGCATCTACCTGTCTATCGATCTACTTGTCTGTCTGTCTATTCATCTCTCCCTTTTTTTTTACGTGCTCTTTTCTTCTTTCTTCTTCCCCCTTAACGTCATGCGAAAGTAGCTCGTCCTCTTCTGAACCGCTTCGTCCTCCGCGCGGTGGCTCATCGCTCATCATTACCAGGATATTAATGGCGCTGGCTAATGGATTCAGTTGAGAGACCAGCGTCAGTAAGAGAATCCCCCTTCCTCTAAGTGATCGCCTCTCTTCATCTTTCCGTTTCCCATTTTCCCGGCGTTGTAGAAATTCGGAAAATAAATACCGATAGCATGCCGTGATGTATTATGTCATTCTCCCAGGAAGACGATAGATTCAAGAAAAGGCGCGGAAGAGAAACAAAACTCGAGCTTCAATTCCTGAAAATTGAGAGCGGAGGGATTCCTACGTGAGAGGTAACGGAAAAGAGTGGAAAAGTCACCGAATATCATTTCGCTGTTGCGAAGAGAAAGCGGATCGCACAATGCATCGTGTCAGTGACGCACAATGCGGTTGCACTTGCAGCTGCATGCGGTTCGCCGCGATGCTCCCTACCGACCGCGGTAAAATGTACACGAGGATGAATAATAATCTGAATACCTTTTTGGTAAAACACGTGATCACAATCGCGCTCACGAGATTAAATAAAGCGGTTATCAAATGATTCATCGCGTTATAAATTAATCTGTGCACATGCGCGACTTTTTATTCACGTCACTGCGAATGTTAAATTAATATTGCCATTTCTTCGGATGGAAATGAATGTTTTTGTCGGCGTAAATTGATCTACCCGAAATAGATTTTGCAAATATCGGTAAGAGACACTCGCTTTTAAAAGCTTCGAATTTTCGGGGATTTACCGTCGTATTTTCCGTCGCGGTCATGCTGTGTAGACGCAGTTTCGTGAACAGGAAAGACACAGCCAAAATCGGGTAGTGGGCAGTGCATACGAGCTTCCGGATTTACGCGGCGGAACATGGGGGCGAATCGAAGCCCGGGTAATCCGATGCCAGATCCAATTAATGGGTTCCTTGTGGAAAGCCGCGCGCGCGTAGCGCAATAAACGTAACAACGATCGTAATCGAACGGAACTGCGTCGTAAGGGAGGGTGAAAGTTCCCTGATTGCGGAAGTGGATAGCAGCGGCGGGGAAAGGATACGTGACGACAGGCTCGTGTCTTCAAAGTCTGGTGTCTATGTAGGGTAGTCAATTAACTTTTTTCTCGCGAATGATTTTGGGGTCTAAAATCGACTTTCTTAATTCTATTTCGTTAAGTATTTTGAGAGATTATAAAGTTCGAATAGTTCATTATTTATATTGTATACGGAATACTTAATAAAATTAACATTAACCAATTTTATGAGAAATAATATATGCGCTTATAATAATATACGTTTGACAGCATATTCTCTTCGAGAGAAATTTAACAATGATATTCTGCGATTGCGACAAGTGATAAGAAATGTTTGACAGTAAGGAAAGGTCTTCTCTGTTCTCCGCGACTCGCGAAAGCAGTTTCGACTATTTGCGAAACGTACGCGGTGTCGCGTGTATATTTTTGTCGGTGCGCCATCAGATGAAGTTGAGAGATAGCGTTCTCCGATCGGGCAACGATATATCAATTAAACGGAGTCTGTTCAATGCGCACACGCACACAGAAGCGTGGAGCGACGGAATGGCGCGGGGATCGATCGATCCTCGTTCGAGGATTCCCTTCGCTGTCGTGCACGAGAGCGGGGAAGCGATAACATCGCGGGATTGTTTATGGATCGGTGAGCGGCTACTGTTCTTCGGCGCCGCCGGTCGCCTATCGCGCTCCGGCCAGCTAGGCGATGTGTGCATTATTGGATAGACGTCATCTGCTCCTGTTGAAATTGCCCGTCTCGTGGAATAGAAAAAAAAAGAAAAGAAGAGAGAAAAAAAAGGGAACGTTCTCGATGGTTCGTTCGTCGCGCGCTCGCGCTATCGGGTCGCCGATGCGTAATTCGCAGTAAGCTCACGCGGATGTAAAAATG
>VBVR01003126.1:0-18945 GCA_011638315.1 Tetramorium parvispinum | reverse complement strand
CCAGAAAGAACTCTGTAGATCGCGACAAATTTTGGGCAGAGGAGGGTGCGATTTCACATGGAATGACCCATATATATATATATATATGATATGATGGTATTTCTCGATGATTGTATTGCCCAATTTTTTTATTTTATTTCTTGAGGCACCATCTGCCTTGTATTTATTCGAGATATCGAGCAGTCTTTGCAAAGTCTTGGATGTATAGTGATCTAACATTCCAAGTACGTATCTTTAATTTGTTGTTTTCCCAAATCGTTTACGGTTTCTTCTTCTTTTGAATTCTCATAGTTGTAGTCTCTTACATAATATGGTAGTTAGTCATAACGTCCTAATTGGGGGACCATTTATTTTTTCTTCGTTAATCCTACCTCTGCTTCCAAAGAATAGGACTGATTACGACAATCTTTGACAGAATTGTTTAGGTTATTAGAATTCATCATACAGAGTTGAGGATAGGAGTTCAGCACGAAAGTAACCTTAACAATAAAGCTATGAATTGCGCATCATAATTTTAGTTGAATCCTTCTCAGGGCTGCTTTTTTTCAACTAGAATCACCAAGAACAGCTCAAGAAAGATTATTTCTTTATGTTTCTAAATTTATAATTATATAACAGATTTCAACTTTCGATGCAAACCAATTTTTGGCATGGTCGGATTAATTTTTTTTCCTCTAAATTCCTAAACTATTTCTTTACAATTCTTATAACTGGTACATGATTTTAATGAATTTCAATTTTGTATGGCAATTCCAATTATTATATTTTTTTTAACTTATAAAGCATAATATATCGATAATATATCATCTTGTTACTTGTTTTCAATATTTTTCTCGCAATCAAACTAAACGCAATCAATTCAAATGCAATCAAGATAAACCAATTTTAGATTTAAATGAAATATATTTTTTAGAATAAATAATCAATAGAAAAATCATCAAAAGTGAGAAAAGCTAAACAAAATTAAATATAATAAATGAAATAAATTAATGCGGATTTACAAAATTTACAAGTCTTGCTGTTAAAGTGTAGCACAAACTACGCTCCGTTAAAGACGCTTATTGGCATACAATTTTAAAAATTCCGGCCTTTTTAAGATCTCCTATAACTTATCGTAAGAGAAAAGTATCGAATCAACCAAAAGTTTTCAATATGACGATTTCCAAATAAAGGTTTATCCAAACATGCTCTTGTTAGACGTATTGTAATAAAACATACATCGATTTGGATATAAAGAATTAAAATGTATATCTGAAGATATGAATCATACACAACCTAATCAAAATTTCGTTTCTCGTTAGTTTGCAGATAGTAATTTTGTCAACTCTACCGCACATCCTACTACTTCAAATCAGCTGATAACGCAAGACACCAGAAGTATTTCATGTGATACTTAGATTACTAAAAGTGAAGATACATATAACTTGCAAAACGCAATCCACAAGCATACCGAGAACAAGGAAGAGTCAGGAACGAGTGGTGGATACGGAAGAGTTGGGTCGTAAGAGCTCCGGGAGGGATAGCTTTTGATTGTGATGTGGTGGAGCCCCCCGGAGGGCCGCGGGGGCAGGAGGTCAAAGGCAGATCGGTCGTGAGGGCAACAAGCACGGCTCGGCTGTCCCGTGGCGAAATCGCCGGTAGAGCGGAGCAGGAGGTAGGATGGTGTGACCTCCGGCGTCATCCCGCCCGACGCGGAGGTGGTGCTGGAGGTGGCGGAAGTGGCGGTGGAGTCGAGCAGCTGCTGCCCGACTCAGAGGAAGAGGAGCCGACGGCGATGTCGAGGCAGCTTCGAGGCGAACGAGACCACGTGAGCCGCGACTACCAAGAGGGCTATCTCAGTGATTATCGGGACTTGCGCGACCTCAGGGATTTTAGGGACTTCCATCGTGACACCCTCGACGAAAGGGACGGTCAGGGACTCAGGGAGGGTCCCGCTACTGGCAGAACTTATCGGGACGACTACCCGGAAGAATACGATCATCGTCCTACCGCTGCATCCACCTCGGCAAATCTTACCAACAACCCGGTGAGTCGAAACTTCTTTCCATGGGGCAATGGGTTAGTTACTCAATCAATAATTTGGTATATCAAATACACTTTTTTTTAATTGTGATGATTTTGTTTATAACGAAATGCTTATATGCATATCTAATATATATGTGCATATATTTAAAAGAAAATTGTTACATTAATAAAATTTTATATTAAACAGAAGGAAGATATTAATATACAGAGTTTCCAAAAGTACTGTATCCAATACTTGAGAGGCGGTAGAAGGGATCGAGATAAAAAAGTCTTGTACCATTTTGCGATATTCGCAGTTATTTTCGACTTATTAAATGTCAAAGTCAGATGAAATCTGACTGATAAAGTCACTGGTAGTGCGCGGAGATGGTAGGAGAGAAGCGAAGGGGTGGCAAAGAAAAGGATAGCATGCCAATGGCTCGTGGTTACATTGTCGCTCTTTTTCCTCGGCGCACACTGACAGCCAAAGTTTGATATACTGGACCGTGTTATAGTTCAAGCGGTACAGGAATTTTTTTGTTTATCTGAATCCTTTTATCTTCTCTCGAGCATTGAATACAGTGCTTTTGGACTTTATCCTGTATTAGATTTTTATATTTTAATAACTTAATTATTGAAATGTCTTTGATACATAGGTATTTTCAAACAATTAGAACTTTATAAAAAAAAATATGTAATGTGCTCTCTTAAATTACTGTTCAGCTATGATAGTAGTTATATGATATTACTTACAAAATATTGAGGCGTGAATAATTTTGTATTTAATATTAAATATTAGAAAGAATAAGAAGTTGCAGAAAGTAAGCAACATAAGTTCAAGGTAATTATAACTTTAAAACGCGCCTTGTCACCTGTAAAATAGAACGTTGCGCAGTGTGATAACGGCTGTCTCTACTCTTTCTCGGCGACATTATATCTTGCAACTGCACCGTTGTGTAAGGAAAGCGCGGTCGTTTCTATTAAAAACTTGCTCCCGCGAGGCCGCTTAAAACTCGAACAGCTATTTGTATAGCGTTACCCTCCCCTTTCGCTTGCGTTGCTATGAACGAGGAATAGTTGCGAACTTGGACCATCAGCGAGAGTTTCCAATCCTATCGAAATTTATATTGTAGGCAGTTTCTGCCTTGCATATTGGTTTCTCTATGCGATAATGCTTAACTTGTCTCCTTTATTGTTGTCTTCCTTATTTATTTTGTTAACATCTATATAGCGGAGCAGTGTGAAGAATTTAACATAATCAGAATATTTATACAAGATTGTCTTTTGCAAAATATTTGCTTTTATAACTTCATCTTAATATATGTATTAAACAAGCAAAATTTTAAGTCTTGCATGATCATAAAACTAAGTGTAATTTGTAAGATAATACGTTGAATTATTTACATATCGTTACATAAATTTAAAATATTTTCAAATTTGCTAAAGATTCGAAATTAAAATTAATTTTATTTCATATTAATATTAACATAAGATCTAATAAGACATGTTCACCTTGATTTTGGACAACGGTTATTTAATTGAAGGGGAAGAGTTATTCGATAGAGTAGTATTACATTATAAATCATTGATGATAAATTAGTAAGAAATTTAACAGTTGATCGTTAGACTCGGATTCTCCAGTATTCTCGCCTCAATGGACAAATCGCTGTAACATTTATATTAAAATGTGTGTATATCGTATTGCATAACTTTGTTCGGATATGCTCTCAGCACTTATATTTTACATTAGAACTCTATATCTCGCTGTACGCGCAGATTTCACTGTAATTGTATACTCCGTGTTTTCTTATCAAGTAATAAATTCAAATTAACGTAACCATTGATTAATATCATCGTTACGATCTACAGTAACTATTTATTGCAGACTACGCGATACTGCTCCCTCGTGCGCGAGCATATTAATTCTGGAATTCCATATAATCGTGCCATGACTCGCTTCATCGCAAAGAAACACGTGCTCGTTGATATTACTATCGCAAACTTTTATGTCCATGTTTCGATCGAGATTGCTTTCTGTGATCGGACAATAAAATCGAAATCGCTCTGTTCCTGGGTAGCGCTCTGCAAGCTGATTTTGCTTTTATTCTTCAAAGCAAAGTGCATATATTTGTGCTTACATATGTATTGTAACAAATGCAACTGTGATAAAGTCAACTTCGGTAATATTCTTATCATTATATTATAATAATGTATAGGTATTTTTTATGTAACATATAGGAATAGTTTATTATAAGTTATACTATTCCTCAATAAACACAGAAATTGTCGACATGATTAACAAAATTTACTTTTTTAATTTGTTATGAAATATTAACTATTTAAAAAAATATCGTTTTCAAGGCTCAAGACAAAAGTATTAATTATATAAAGAATTACTAGTCACTTCGAATAAAGTATATTAATTTATATTAGTTTATAAAAGATTGGTTCAAATCTAATTACAACTTAAATAGTTCACCGTAGGATACCTCGAAGAATACATTATTCTTTATAACTGCCATTCCTCTATTTGATAGTTGGTGGACCACTTAGTCGTAAACAATCTTGTTTGCGCAGAGCCAGCTTCTGCACGAAGTTTCCTTTAAACTCGAAAGGAGGTCAAGCGTGTTACAGGACGAAACTGTGTACGAAACAACACGAGGCAAGGGTGTGATATCGAGGATGAGGGATCGACCTCTTTGATGATAGCGTTCTCTTTAGGCTCTGTTTGACATTCTTGGTAATAGGTGCTGGTACTCTTCATTTAGCGCTCTTACATCTTTCATGGCGGGGCGCCTTCGGTGTCACATCCGCGGAGTCCTCTCATTTGTAGCTGTATTCATCGCGGCGTTCTTCTCTGCTGTTCGCTTCTCGAGGGTCAGACTCGCTAATGAGAGGGATGGGAAACCTTGCATAGCCGGAGGGTGAGATGGCGGGGATGACAAGGTGGAAAATGGAATCTGCCCTCTCGGAGGACGCTTTTTCACCGAGCGAGTATGACGCACGACTCGCAAAACTGGGCCACTCTGTCCCTTACGACAACGATTCCGACGTATTAGTTTGCTCGAATATAATGCAATATAAATCTTAAGTGCTACTCGTTGAATTTTTACAAAATTATGATAAATCTTTTTTTATCGCTAATAGATCTAATGTGTCTTATAGATAACTACACTGTAATATAATTATACGTCGCCCTTTTATTTCTTGCTATTAAGAGATGCTGCTATATTTACCGCCAGCCTAGATATGAACATCAAAACTGTTCTTGCTTGAGCAACGATGTCTCGTTGCAAGGTTGACTAATTTCTTCGTGGCTCGCAAGACGACTCATCACGTTGAATCTAATGTTGGCAATTACACTGATATACATATATATATCTATACATATAATCGTATTATTGCACGTCCGTTCACACGGATAACTTGACTATCGCGAGAATTTATTTCGCAACGTCTGATTCGTCGAAATCAGATTGTGAATGTAGAATGATTTGATACATTTTTGCTGACAGATCTTAGAAAGTGGAGTTAAGTTACGAAATTGATACATTCCTTAAAAACAATTAAAGCTGCAGATTTATTTTAATATTTGAATTATTGAACAAATTAGCACATTTTCTTTTTTCTATACTCGGTACTTTTTACTTATAACATTGTAATATCTAATATAAATAAATCGATATTTTCTTGAAAAAAATACTATGCGAAATCAACATCTACACAAGATATCCTTCATAACTATAAATAATATCTCGCAAACATACTTTAAGAAAACTTTATCGACGTGGAGATGACCGGAGTCCACTCGCCTTGATCATTTTATTGAGATGTTACGCTGCATCAGCTTATCGAATTGCAGTAACGCCTCTCGCTCGCGACCATCCGCGTCGGATTCGAGGAGTCGTTCCTTTAATCGATATTGTTAGGTAACAGACACGGGCGTGTTCGCATTCATCATGCGCATTTATCATTACCGTTCACTCACACCGATTGCACATTTAGAAATCTTACACGCTTCGTAATCGTCTGTAATTATGCAAATACTGGTCATATACACATTACATTCGTAACTATGTAGTTGCTGCGTATGATACGTTAATCATATATGGACTCAAACGAGATTGCGAGCGCGTAATAAACGACTGACCATTATTGTTTACAATCGGGCCGATCCGTAGTCTTTTTTTTTACAAATTACGTGATTATTATATTTAATATATTAGAATTAATAGACGAGAGTGAAAATCGCATTGCCCGGAAAGAGAACACGTAATATCGCCGGAAAATCATATTGCTGCGAATAATCGTGCCGCGTGTATGTTTCCAAAATTCTTGACATACCTACAAGCATCGCCAGTATGTATGTATGTAAATGGCAGTGTGTATCTATGCGTCATGTGTACTGCACTGCAGCGAATTGGAAATCGAATCGATGACCCTTCTACCTGATACTATTCCGAAAACGTTATAGAGCTGGTATTATGTTGGACATTTCTGTTTATGAGTTTATACATATGTAAATAACAAACTGAAATATTACTAAATATCAATTAAGATATTTAGCAGAGATTATTTATAATATTAATACATATTAAGTGGAAAAAGAAAAACTTAATTAAGAAATATATATTTTATATATTCTCACTACAAGATCTCGGACAAATTAAAGATCTCGTTATTATGTGTGAAAATTAACATGATATAATTACAAGTTATAACAGAATGAATGGTACAAAGCATACTCTGGCTTATCTTAACTTTAGAACCGTACTGTATTGTAAAAATACAACTTTACAATTATAAAATCTTAACACACACAATCTATAATAATTGAAATTAATGCATTTATAATACATGCATTAATGTGAAATATTCATTTTATTCTAGATTATATAACTTAATCGTAAGACGTATGAACTGGATTAGGTAGCTGACGATAAGGAAATCTGCAGTGGAAAATTTTGATTGACGTAAGATTGAGTTAACATTAACATCTAATTGCCGCAATGCGCGCACGTGTAACTTGAAAGTAGAGCGTTGTTACTGCTACCGCATGCAATTAATATCTCTCGATCTGCATGCGAAAAGGCAAGTTATTACTCCTGTAATAGCTTCACTGCCTCGATACATGTAGGTACTATGCGCGCCGGAGATTTTAAAGAATCGGACCACCCACGTTTGTCTAACGGAAATCCAATAATCCGATCAGTCGTTTAAATACTTTTGTAAATTTACAAGATAATAAACGATTTATGGTATAATTATTGTCTCATAACTCATTTTTCATGCTTATCATAGTGGAAAAATAAAAAAAAAAGCAAAAATAATATGCGTCTGAATATATTAGATCGTATTTTCTTCAGGTATGTTTATTAAAATAAAAATGAGAAACAAATATTCTCTATAAAAACAAAATATAAAACATTTGATCATAAGAAGAGTCGTTTATCAAGAAGGTAATTACATACATTGATAATTACATGTGACTTTGCTCCAGTGATAATTTTATAATCGTTTATTTGCTTTACTATGGATGATAACTGAAAATCATTATGTACTTATTACATATTTATAAAAAAATCTATTTAAATATTCTGAAATAGTATATGTAAAACTCATGACAAACATATATCCGTCTGTTTAAAATATATCGTTGACGAATGCGAATCGATGAAGAGGCAGATAAAAGGTCGTGAGTAGAGGTAGTCTCTCATCGTCTCTCCGAGAGTTCTTCAGGGTAGTAGGTCTCTGTAGCTGTTTCAGGTCTGGACCCGGTTCCAACGAATATAGGTCAGTGTACAAACCGGCAGGAGCAAAAGAGTTGAATTTTTGCCTGTGAGCGCGTCTCGATCCTCCTGGACCGAGTCTACTTCAGCGTCGAGGACTGCTAAATGGCCAAACGGGTTTGCACGGGTGTTCTCTTTCTTCCTTCCTTCTTTCTGTCTCTCTTCGCTTCTCGGTTTCTTCTACCGAGAAAAGATTCCACCAACCAAGTCTCTTATACCGAGTCGAAATTATTGTTAATAGGCCATTGCCAGTATATTGCAAGGATATCAACATGGGCCTCATCTGTGAACCCCGAGGATATGGTTTAATGTATGGTACCTTAATGCCTTTAGTAATTAAATACTTATTGTTCTAAACTCCGCATCGTATATTATTTTAAGCGGTAAAACTGACTTGCGGGTAAAGGATTGCGGCGACCGACACAGATCGAGACGAATTGAAAAGGCTAAATAAATTTAGCATTTACAAGTTTTTTTATTACAGTGTATTTTTTTTAAGACGCTTTCTACATTATACTTGCTGTCATAAATATCTGCGTTATTAATTTCAAATATCCGCAATGGAAAAGCTATAGATGATTTTCAGTAACTTCAATATCTGATTGTGTGTATGAAAATATAAAAAGACACACGCATATATTAAAAACAGATTTTTATCTTGTAAAGAGTTTAATTTTAATATATTTTAAATTAAAATATATTTAATATACATTAAAGCACGAGTATCCCGTATTTCATTAAATAGCATGAGGCAATCTGTATTATTAAGGTGCGACGTGGTATCCGAGTACTCGTTGGCGCATAGCCAATAAGGACCAAACCAGCAGGACTCATGCATGAATATATCTGTCTTCGATCGTGTCATACCCGTCTCCTTTCCTTCTGTGACCATGAGTTTTGATTTGGAATTCGCAGTTGCATTCTGATCCGATACCTCGAGTGCGTGATGTACTTGCTAAAGCAGAACGTCTTCCGTTATAAACGGCTTACAAAGCGAAATGAAAAATAATGGCCATAACTTGTAAATTTATTACAGTTATTTACTATTTATCATATACATTCAATACATGGTTGTAACGTTTGACCAAATAGTTGCGATCTTTCTGGAAATACTTGCACAGGAATACGTAATGAATCATTAAACTTAAGGACACATGCTAGTTAAATAGAAACGTAACGAGGCTAATTAAAGCAAGATATAAGAATTTTTTATTTCAAATCTCGAATTCTCTCCAAGTAGCTCGTACTATCCACTTTTACGCATGATTTAATTGACGGCTAGTTTGCGCTTATAGATTCCGGGATTACCAGTGTGTAAATGATGAGAAAGTGTATATCGCTTCACAAGTCGACTTGTAAAATTCCACTGAGAAATATTTCTAATTTAATTCTTCGTGCTTTCGATACAGTAGAGCGCTTTGGCCGATAATTTGCTTTCAATAAACAGAACCAATCAAGTCAACGTAAAGATGCAACGCGGAACCGAATTTATAGAATTTATCACTTTTAAGTTAGCAGTCTCAGATAGTTTATGATAGAAACGTATCTTCTTAATTGCCAGCCAATAGATATCAGTTACCCAACATTCTCGAATTATAATCGTTGAACTGGATAAATTAATTTTTTCTTTTTTATTACCTTTGCGAAATAAATAAGATATAATGATTTAAAAATAGTATGTAGAGCAATGACTTTTTGTATTAAATATATTTGAAATTTAAAGAGTTAAAAATAATCGAATAAATCGAATGGAATAGTATATTACGCACATACATACAGATATATTGCATATATACGGATATTTACACACAAATACATGCATCGGTATTGCATTGATCGCGTCGAATAACAAAGAGAAATGAGTTGCAAAAAATGTAAGTGCGATAAGGAAAACGAAAAAATGAATGACTAGAAAGAAGCATTATTTGCGAAGTAAAACCTGATGGAGCCTTATTTTCGAAGCTTTGTTATTTTAGAACCTAATCCACAGGGGTACGAAAGGAAAGGTTACATCTACAATTCGTTACATTCCTTTCCATTCTTTGCTTGTAAATGTTTAAAGCAACCTTTTTTTCTTTCTACTACCTAAGGTTCTCATATGTACATCGTGCGCGTGCATACGCATTGTACCCTATTCTAACCGGTTAGCGATGGAATGGACCATGTAGCGATCATGGTGTAGAGAAGTGTGTACTGTCCTAGAGAAGATCTAAGTTCTAATCCAACAGAAACAAATACTTATTTATTTAAAAACTTATTAGTCGATCATTACCTCTCTTTTGAATAAGCAATCCGCTGAGAGAATCCTGCAACGAACACTCGTCTTTATGCAAATTGCAAAAGGCCGTAGTTTTGTTTTTAGATGTCTATGTCACTAGCATGGGCTATTACATCTGGAGGCGTGATTGAATTTTTCATCTCAAAAACGGCCCGAGAACTGTAGTGCATCAGGCAAAGGAAAACCAATGCACTATTTTTCCCGAGAGAGTCTTCTTCTTAAAAGAAAATCACGATTTTCAGACATGAGGCAAACGACGAAGAGGAATATAGAAATATAGAAGTTTATATATAATTAATTGCTATATTACATTATAATTTATCTTCAAGTATATACTGTAATATATGTTTTTAGATTATTATTATTATTATTATCTTATTATGTGAAATGGATGCATTACTTCGATAGAAACATTCAACAAATAATATGATATAATGAGCATGTTGTTCCATTATTGTCATTTTTACTTTACCAAATTCAACCCTTTCTTAATTGTAATATAAAATGGTTTCCCAAAACTGTCCAAAGCACTGTATTACTTGAATATCGTGTTGAGCAACTTGAAGCCAACCCTACCTTCCACAAAAAAACTGACGAGAGGCCGTTTTAAGCCTCGCGTAAAACGTCGTCGCTGTGCCGTCGAGGATAACGACGGTGGCGGCGGCTGATGCCGCTTTTGCCGTCTCGTTCGATACACCTGCGGAATTAGCTGCGAGAAAAAGCCTTTGGTGGGCCGCGTGCCTCCGAAATTGCAGAATTATTATTCTTCTTGGAATACCGTGACGCGAATGTCGCTGAATTGCATTAGAGAGAACGATGCAAGATGAACGATGAGAGACACATTGTACGAGTCAGAAAAGAATAAAGAGTGGAGGAAAGGGCGGAAGAGGCGAAAAGCACAAGAACATTTTTTAGGGCCTTAGGCCCCTACCTACCTTAGGACCTTCCTTTGCACATAATGCGTTATGTCCTTCGGCCAAGTAGATGGAGCACGAGCACGAGCACGAGCACGAGTGAACGAGTGAACGAGTGAAGCGTGCACCCTCTTATGCTTCATGCACCTGATCAGGCTTCTGCCGCTTAATTGGAAAGATTCACGAGCAGGATCGAGTATTGTATTCGCGGACAAGAGTCGCGTGAAGCACGCGAGGAGGTGGCACGATCGTGGCTTAGCTTGATGGAAGCGCTTTGCTCGACAGCGAGATGAGAAGGTTCCGTGGCGCGATAAGCAGACAGGGGCGCAAGGTGCGTCTGGGTCGTTAGCTCGGTCGTTAACTGCCGGAGTTGTCTTATTCGCGGGCAAAGCGTGTTACGTAATGAGTTAATACCACGGAAGTTCGTAACGTTCTTCTTTCTCCACTTCCGCAGGCGATCAGATACTCTTTGCATCTTTACCCGCCCTCTAATAGGATTAAACGCATCTCGCGCACACCGGCTCAACTGCTGTTCTTGTTACCTCTGGGGCACGTGGCATTACAGATCGATTAACAGTCTCTGATAGTAATGATTCATATAATGCTTATATATATATCTCTCCATTTATGAATCGCATTATTAGGAAAATTAATATCCCAAGTCTTTCTTTTGATGATGTACTTATCTTTTAATAATATATAAAATTAAAGGAAACTTCTGCATGCAGTAACGTAAAATATTTTTTAAAAAACTTAATCCAAAGTTTCTCTCTCTATCATCTTATTTAATCTATTTAATTTATTATCATATATTTAATTAATTATAATTTTACTGATTACTCTTATAAGTTTTTAACTATTTATAATTCATCTACCATTAGTTTAATAAATTTTCTCGTAAATCTTCTGATGGTGAGTCGCTTTGAACTTTTAAAACTTCTAGTCTGTATTGTCATCAATTTGTAATAGATAAAAAATTACAAATTTTCATTTAATCATATTCATACTAATTTGTTTATGAAATTGATAATACTTTCGAATATATACTTCTTGAGTTCTCCTCTTTGGTTTGATGGAGAACGTGAGAAATTTTCTACATGAGTTTTAATTTTTGATACCACTGAAAATGATTCAAAATGAAGCTAAACATTCATTTTAATATATTATTAACTATAATTTAAAATAATCTAATTATTTAATTTACGCATCAATAACCGCATCACACTCTCATTGTCCAATTACATTACAATTAATTCACTTCACATTATAAATATAAATTTATATAGAATTAAAAGAGTATAAAATAAGTGTATAATAAACACAATAAATATAATAATTATTTATTTATATTATGTATTTATATTTATTTCGGAAATTTTTGTTACAGTAAAATATATTTATTTAAGATACTATTATATTCAATTTTTGGCTAAATCAATAAGTAAATTTTTATAAATTTTTTATACTTTTATCATACGCAATAGCAATTATGGATAAAAATGTAAGCAATGATTTTTGGGGTTATAATTTGGATATCACTTTGCAATTCAATGAATACGCGTGTGCGTATTATGAGCCGGTTATACATATATGCATACTAATTTTAACGAAGAAACTTTTTACTACATCTCTACATCCTTTAGTGCTCATAATAATTTCCTGTCTAGATACGTGACCCGTATGCCGAAGATAAGTTACCAGTAAATAACATCGTCACGTTTCATTGGAAAGAGATTTCTGTTTACTAGTTACTAGATTATAAATCATAAACTGTTGCTTTTTGCCATATTATTTGCATAATATTTTTAAAATTATAACGGTAATGTGTTCCTGCATTATACATTTACAATTAATTAAATGTATTATATTATGTATAATTATCCAATATGTACAAAGTTGCAAAATAATATTTTGTTAAATATTTTTGTATTATTACATATATTTGGAGATTACTTACTACAGAATTATCTATTAAAAGAAAGTAGGAAATTTTCTACTTTCTATAATCTATAAGAAAGAGAGAAAAAAAGAAGGAAAGAGAAACAGATTTTAAAATTTTTCTGACAACTTGTACATATGTAATAACTTATGAATTGAGTATACTGTAACTTATTTATTAAAAATAATATATTTTTACTTTTTTTATATTATTTTCGAAACTTATATTGCACTTATACTGCAAAGAAAATTTTGAAAAAGAAAATTTGAGAACTTTTTACATTTAATATTTTGTAAAATCATAGAACTTTCTTAAAATTTTCTAAAGTTTCTCTTGCAAAGCGTTAAATGCTTTGCAAGTTTAAAATTTTTTTAAAAACTGAAAATTTAACGAATCATAAACTGATACAGTTTCAAGATCTTAAGTCCTTAAGCTAGCATAACAGTCTCGACTAAAGACCATAAAGATAAAGCTAGTTCTGAAATCTTATGTAAAATATCACAGTTTAGCCTGCCAGATGGTTGAATATTATTTTGCATCGTAGAGATCCTAATGAGAATACCAGGCCGGGATGTTTAATGTTTACGACTTTCTGTCGATACTGAACAGATATAAAAATAAGTAGGATAGTATGAGGAGAATAATAGATTAAGAAAGGACAAGGGAAGACAGTTGAAAGACATACTTGTAATACCAGTTTGCACCCTACCTATTTACATGCAATATATGTTCGTTTCTCAGGTATTCAGAATTTAATGTTGAGCAAATGACAGGGGACTTATGAAAACTGACCTCTCTAGAAAAACCTTTTTCTATTTCCCTATATTTAGATATTTACCTATGTACGGAAATCCTTTAGAATTTTTAAATTAAAACAGGTACCTGAAGCGGTTAGTATGTTTATTAGTATGAACAGGTTTCTCAACAATTTAAATATAACGATCATGAAACATAATGAGGTGTTTTGAAATAAATGTGAAAGCGTTTTTCGGTCTTACTTATTTAGATATAAATTTTTTTTAGTTTGTTTACCACACTTAAAACGCATATCGTCACGAAAATATACGGAACATATTATTTAGAGATCCTTTTATGAAATCTTATATTTCTAATACTGTTTACAAAGCATACATTTTAATTAATGTTTTGTATATAAAATTTATAGAATAAATAATATAGAAACAAAAATGAAAAATAATTAGATTGCTGCAATCAGTTATTTAATTGGAACGTTTCTAATTTTAAATAATTAATAGATAATTGTGTGATAATAAAATTTAACTCATAATCATCATGACTGTAATAAAGATAAATACAGGAAATACTATTTAATTCAATTATAATATGTAATTTGTGTAACGATACACAAAAATAAATTTTTCTTATTATTAAATGATAAAAAGAAGGAAAGTATCAGGACAAAAATTAATGCAAATGACGTATCATGGTTTTGTTAAAATATGTGATTTTATATCCACACGAAAATAGATTGATATTTAGCAATGTTAGCGTTTATAATTTGTTAGAACTGATTGTATCACAACGATAACATGTTTTCTGGCAGGCAATGAACATACGTAGTTGCGTTGGTAGGTCACTGCACTGTGGTGCAGCTGTTTCCTCAATAATTTATAAGTATTTACGTATGAACGCTAAGTAGCGGCAACGACCCTCTCGGAGGTGCACTTCGCGTTCTCGCAGTATGTTGATATTCCTTACGTGGCAAATATCTGGTATTCGGTCGTTTAGAAATTGCGTTAATCATAGTGGTAAGATAAACCCTTCCTACCATCTTCTAAATGGGCACTTTATCATGGGATTTATGAAGATCGATCGTCCTCTGATCTGATTTATTTAGGTATTGCATTAAAATTAATGTATTGCTTGCTTTCAAATTTTAACAGTATATTTAAAAATTTATTGTTTCTCGTCTAATTGTGACTTTTTCAATATTTTAAATTATTTTTATTTTATACCGAAAAAGAACAAAACTATAAGAAGAATCGCTACTTCAACTTTAGATTTATTAATATTTTAATTAAATATTATTAATAAAATGACATTAAAAACAAATTATTTGTTTAAAATTTTTAGAAATATAATGTCAATCATAAAGAGGAATTTTTATAACAAAATATTTTTATTATATGATATATTATCGAAAAATTAAAATTTTGATTTATGTTAATTTATTGTTTAAAATATATATTTTCATTTTATACTAAATTGAAGTTTTAAAGTAAGTTATTTTAACTGTATAACTTGATGCTAAGTATAATTCTGTTTTGTTTTTTTTGGCACTCTACTGTGTCCCTTAGATAATTCGAATAAGAGATACAGAATTCTATTTTTGAAAAGTTTTTCTATTTATTTATCGTTCTATGCTGAGGAAAAAATATAGAAAAGATAAAAAATAACAGAATTTCTGCATATTTATGCTATTAAGTTCCAGTTAATTCGTACCAACTTCTGTTGGTGACAAGCATGAAATATTTTTCATAGTTGTCACCAACGCAACTTGTATAAGTGTCTTTTTTATATTATTATTATTATATATTATTTTATATTATTATTATATCTAAGGTAATTTTATTAAATTCGTGGTACTTATTTACAATGAAAAAGAATATTTCAATAATACATACTTCAATAATTTTTTTAATTAAAACACAATAAGTTCAAAAGTTGCGGTCTGTCTATGTTATCAACACGATAAATTGTCCGAGCTATTCGCAATATGTCCATTTTACACTGACCTCGTTCAGACTTGTTCAATTGACAACTTCTTTAGTATTGATTTTCTCGTATAGATTTTCCTACACATCTGACGTAATGATACAGCTGACTATTTAGCTTTGTGAATACAGCGTTATGTATAATATAATTACACTGTTTTCAAACATTTATATTTTATATTATTGTTTTACAACAAATTTAGTCGAATATTTATTTGAAGAATAGATCATCATCAGCATTCTGAGATTTTTACATCTTGCTGATCTATTAGGTTCGTCAAAATAGTAGAGTTGCATTAGCGAGAATCCCTGATTTCTCGGTAATCGAGGTTGCTCGGGCCGCATTACACTCCCGGCGGCACACTAATGTTGCGTCTAAGACGCTCAAGGGGAACAAAATGGATTTCGAAGGGCGGTGTGGAACCAGGGAGGAAGGCGCGAGGCGGTGGCTCTCCGAAAGGCAATGGAAGAGAGTAAAAGTCTCGAGGGCTGGCTTACGACCGCTTCTTGCTAGAAACGCATGAATAATGCAACAATTGGAACGGCGACGAGCCTTTGTTTTCGCAGGCCCTTCGTTATAGGCCGCCAAATTGCTCGCAAGCTATTCGGCATCGTCGGCTAGTCACCAACCAATTTCGGGCACAGACAGCGCCTATCCTCCTTGCACTATCACGATCCTACCTTCCTCGTGCATACAGAAACCCAGAGAATAATTAACAATTATGGGTGGAGCATACTAGCCTGCGTCGCAGCTGCACTTTGCACGCAGAAGGCTGTCAAGTGGATAGATATCCCTTTCCAGGAAACAAGCTGCGCTGGTAAATTAGGGCATGAAGGCTCTGTGATTAATTGTTGATGGCCTTCCATTTTCGCTTCTTTTTTACTAACTGCCGACTTGCTGGATTTTTGGGTAAAGGGAAGGATTGTTTCATGCTTCTTTATCTATGTGTAATTTTGCAACATTTATCATATTTGAATCTTAACTTTGATAGATTTGCAAAAGTTACATATTTTTAATATACCTAGAAAGTATGTGCTAATAAAGTCACTATTGAACATGAATAATTAATGTTAATGTACAAATATGGTAGTTTCAATGGGTATTTTTATGTCGTTGTATATTTTAATATGATAATGAAAAATATTAATTATGGTTCTTCGTTTGTCATTGTATACTAGTATGTACATAAATATGCATATATAATTTATCGCACAAATCGAATTCTCCTGAATATTCTCAATCAGTGATCGTTATCGATAACAACAGATACTCTGTCGCGCGCGTTTCAGATATCGGTGCCAGAGATTGAAACCACCAGCGAGGCATCCCAATCTCGATCGCAATTGAGGCCGAATGGCTGCTTGTCAAGATTCGTGGACTTTTCCCGAGAGAAAAATACGACGCGAGGTTCGTACTTAAACGAATAAATGTATTTTAACGTATGCAAGTGTGTACCTGTAAAAAAAACACATTTGCATGGTGATAAAAAGAAGAAGGCGGATACAGTAAAGCGCGCACATATTGGAATAAAACACGAACCGAGATCGGTGTTTTACCGATCTTGATCGTTCTTCCATCGATTACGGGTCGAATATTCCCATGTATAACCCTCGTACCGCATCTTAGCGGGATATTGGCATAGGTCAGGACCAAGAGCGGGCGGACTCGCCCCTTCGTGCCGTTGAGATGGCAGATTGCACTCGCAAGCTCGCCCCACAGTCGCGTTCGACCCACACAGAGATGCTTCGAAAACCGGTAACCAAGTTCTCGTCGGAATTAATGGAATTCAGCCAAATGTCGACGAATTGATTTTGGTGCCTTCGGTCTCGATTATCGTCCGGTTCTCTCCCAGTGCAGTTGCTTTCCTGATCACTAGTCTAATAACACAAGCACACAAAAAAAAAAGTGATTTGGCCTGTATACTAGACTAGTGTATTCCTATGTATTTTGACCCGCTGAATCCAAATCCGAGATCAGAATTGGTAGTTTAGCTCCTTGTTCCGAGCAAACCTCAAAAAAAAAGTCAAAATTTACGGAATTTTGACCTTTTTTGAGGTTTGCTCGGAACAAGGAGCTAAACTACCAATTCTGATCTCGGATTTGGATTCAGCGGGTCAAAATACATAGGAATACACTAGTCTAGTATACAGGCCAAACCACTTTTTTTTTGTGTGTGCCTGTGTAATCAGGAGGAAAAGACAATGAGTTGTGGATCACCTCATTGTCTTTTCCTCACCATCTATCTTACAAGCATTGTATAAATCGTGTCTATACTGGAAATTCGAATAGGTTCTAACTTATTCTTTAAGTAGAAAAGTAAAAAAAAGTTTCTCATTATCTTGGATTTATTATTACGAATAATTGGAAATTATTTTTGCATATTTACAAAAATATGAATTCATGGAAATTATTTACTTTGTCCCATAGCAATTAATATATAATTATATTAATTCGCGACATCGGTATAAACTAATTTTAAAATAAAAAAAAGTTTCTCATTACCATAAATTTATTATTATGAATAATTAGAAATTATTTCAGTGCATCTATAAAAATATGAATTCATGGAAATTATTCACTTTGTCCCATAGTAATTAATTTATAATTATATTAATTCGCAACATCGGCATAAACTGATTTTTCCACGAATGACCTAGCTTTCTTTTACTGTCACGATTCTCGCGATCTCAAGGAAACGCATACATCTGTAATAAAGAAATCGCAGGTCATTTCTTTCTCGAAGCAGAAAGTCGCTGAATCGCAAGGAATACACAGTTTCTAGGTAATAAGAAATTGAAATAACTTGGAATTAAAAAAAATTATTGTTGCTTAAAAGAATTAATAATCAGATATAATTCCACTAATCGTAATATTTGCATCCATTTAAATTTGGTAAAGAAATGAATAAAAAAATCGTACTTTATATCTGATTTAGGACATAAACAAACGCCAATATCGTTTTATGTATGTAAAATTTTGGCGGTCATAATTTCACGGACGAATCAATTTTACCTTAAAAAATAAAGAAATAGCTCATTCACGCTTCTAAAATCCGTAACACAGATAAATCTGTACGATACATTGCGAAATCCGCCGTATAAATCTCAAGCTTTCTCGGAGACCCCGTGGAGTTACGGAGAGCAGCATCGCGCGCACTCAAGTAGAGGCAGAAAATGAAAGAATCGTGGTAAGAGTAAGGAAGAGACAGTAATGAAAAAAGAAGATCTCAGTGCTCCCGGCTAATAAAGAATTTATGGTCCTTGTTACTGGTATGGTTTTCTACGA